>JAQZBX010100454.1:0-11366 GCA_029593785.1 Cabassous unicinctus | reverse complement strand
GCCTCACAGGGTCTTAGTGGGGTTAAACGAGACAGCATAGGTGAAACGTGTAGCACAGCGTTCAGCATCTCGCCATCCGCTCAACAAACAGCAGATATTGTACTGATTACCGATAGGGCTGGGGGGTTCTACGGAGAGTGTGCGAGGGGGCAAGGGTCAGTTGGAGGTCATCTGAGGGACTGGAGGATGGTGGTGCCCTCAATGAAGTGGGAAACACAGCTGGGGGTGTAGATTTCAAAGAGGATAGTGGGCTCTGTTCTGCATATGTTGCACTTGAGGTGCTAGTGTTAGATTCCTCTTGGGGCATAGAAATCAAAAGTTAAGACAAAGAGCAAAGTCTTGGAAATAGAATTTTTGGACTTACTGTAATTCATGCCAATGAAATTTTGCCTGGAAGTCAGAGCTCGCTATGCCCTCCTCCTTGAGGCTGCCGGCTTTGCCTCGGCCCTGCTCACATGATCTTAAGGCCCAGTCCTAACCCTTCTTCTGCATGGCCATGTCCAGATACGACATGGTGATACGGATGGAGAGCATTAAAGGTAGGTTACCTAGTGGACTTTGCTGCATGGTAAAATTGGCGAGCACTGGGATGTGAGCAAAACAAGAAAATGAGATTCTTTTTCATACTCATGATATCTGTTCCTTTGGGTGCATCGTTTAACTCCTGCTGACCTTGGTCTTTTCATTTGTAAAGTGAAGACTTTTGTCTAGGTGATTCCTCAAAATCCCTTCCTGATTGACTGCTCAATTCTATGTTTAACACTAACTCCTTCAATCATGGTGTTCTGGATTAAATTGTCTGTCCCCAAAAACACATGTTCAAGTCCTAAGCCCTGGTGCTGTGAATGTGATCCTATTTGGAAATAGGGTCTTTGAAGATGTTATTGGTTAAGATGAGGCCAAACTGGATCAGGGTGGATTCTAACCCAATATGACTGGTATTCTTATAAGAAGAGGAATTTGGACAGATGCAGATGACTGATGCAGAGACAGAGAGAGAAAGAAATGGCCATGTGATGGAGGCAGAGATTGAGTGATGGATTGCCAGCCAGCCACTGCCAGAACCCTCTGACTTCAGAGGGAGCACGGACCTGCCAGTGCCTGGATTTCAGACTTTTGGCCTCCAGGGCTGTGAGACAATACTTTCCTGTTGTTTAAAGCCATGTAGTCTGTGGTACTTTGTTACAGCAGCCCTGGAAAATGAAGACTCATGGATTCATTCATTCATTCATTCGGACACATTTTTTGAATGCCCACTGCCTGGGCTAATCACTTTATATACAGACATAAGTAAGTCAACTTCTGCCTAACTGGGGTATTAGCAGGTAAACCAACAAGGTTCATATCACACGTTCCCTTGTCTTGGAGGGATTTACACGTTGTCTGGGAGCACAGACAGAGGGCACTCAGCTTTGCCCCTCTCTTCCTCTCCTTACTTCTCTCTGTACCAGGGACAGAGCAGACCTGCTTTGAAGGTGTTTACTCCACTGACCTGTGAGTATCAGGTACTGTCACCTGTGGCCCTGCTCATCCTACACCTGAGAGCCACCGCTAACTACATCTAGGATCACTTGCCAGGATGACGCAGGCACTTTTGAGGTCGCTTGATGAGGGCGTCTCATGTTAACTACTTGGACATAGTTCAGCCTAATACAAACAACCGCATGTCTGTTAGGGCTCCTTCGTGTTTCTGGACGATTGGGGGTGCACGCGCACGTCCTGCTTGATGGAAATACGGTATTGCGTTGACCTGTCCCTGAGGGGTAGTAGGGCTGTGTTTATACAATGTTAATAGAAAAACCGCACAGCAGAGAGTAGCACTCGGTTCTCGGATCCCTTTCAGGCCGTGAATAGAGGGCAGATTTTGGCTCAAACGCTTTTAATATGGTGCCATTGTAGAGCTGGATCATTATTTCTGCCTATTCTAATTTGTTCATGGTGATATGTAAAAGCAATACAAATGCCTCATATTTTGGGGTTTATGAATAAAAGAGCACAGATATTCCACATGAGAACATGCCCAGTATTCTTTTATGGGATGGAAGGGGGTCCCTGTACCCACATATATTAAAGTGTGCACCTGCCTTCAATAAGTCCGCACCAGCATATGTAAGTGAACTGCATGCCAAATTTGCCTTGTAAATCAAGAATAAAAAGTGCAGACTTGTTTCTGGGTGAGGGAAAAAAGTGAAGGGCTTCAGCTGAGATTTGTGAGCTGAAAATGATCAGTAGAGCCAGTGAAATATTCAGAAAGATTCTGTGTAATTGTAGTAGTTTTCAGAGTTAAATGTTTTGGAAAACTAATCATTGCCATCGTATGCAGTAATGTTTGCTCAGTGCTCAAGCACTACGTGGGAGCTGTGATGTCACGGGGATATTGTGCTATAAATAAAAACAAAACCCTGCGCCTTCTGCCATCACGGAAAGAGGACAGATGTGCCTTCCCAGCATAACCTAGTCAGATGAGCCACGTAAAGCCTATTGGGAAAACCGATCACATTCTGTGGATGACTCCCAGTAACCCATTTCCTCCAACCCTACAGACCTATTGGAGAGCCTGGAGTCACAAGTAGAATCATTACAGTTTTCTGATTACTCAGTGAAGAGTCCATTTCTGATCCTATGTCTGCCCTTGTGTATTGTGTTGGTATTTGTGTCTGTGTGTGTATGTTTGTACACGTGTATGTGTTTGTATATTTGTACATGTGTGTGTGCACGTGCATGTTTGTGTGTGCATGTGCGTATGTGTGTTTGTGCAGATGTGCATGTGTATTTGTGTATGTGTAGTCATGTGTGGGTATGTGTGTATATCGGTACATACATGTATCTGCATGTATTTGTGTGGATAGTATGTTTGGGCAGGTATGCATGCATGTCTGTGCGTGCATGTATACGTGTGTGGTATGGGAGTGCATGTGTATATGTATTGGTGTGTGTTTCTGTGGTATGTGGGTTCATGTGTACATGTGTTTGTGTGTCTGTTTACTTACTTATTGACTTTGCTATCTGAGGCTAGGAGTCCTAGTGGCCCAGCCTTCAGGGAAAAAAGATTTCTAGGGCAATCTGAAATTCTGGGGATGAGGAGAATAAGGGCAGGGAGGAGCCATGAAGAAGTATGAGCACATGGGAGCTCTCTCTGGTGGCTTGGCACCCTAAAGATTTACCTGGCCTGCTCTGCGGGGACACAGCTGCTGAGAGCCTGTTGGAGAGAACAGAAGCTGAGTGGAAGCAAAGTGCCCTTTGGAAGGAGACAGAACAAAACAATGTGTAACTTCACCTGGTTCAATTGGACTTGATGAATCCAGACAGTCTCTAGACTGTGCTTTTATCCTCCGCTGGATAATACAAGAGATTTTGAGCCAAGCAGTGCAGAGTACTGAAGCTCTGACAGAGAATAAACTGATTCTGGAGCTTGGCTCCCAGGGAGGCAGCTGCACAAGCAGACGGGAGCGAGGACCCGGTGTTGCCTTTGCTATGGGCAATCCAGTCGCGGTAAACAAGCTGCGCCCAAGCAAGTCTTCACACCGGCCCCCACCCACCCTGAGTTCTTGTTGTTATTGAAAGCAGCTTCCCGGGGCATCCAAAATACATTCTTTGTCAGCCTGCGCTAATTACTGTTTATAATCACTGAATACAGTTTACATCTTGCTTGGAAAGTATGCTCAGGCAGTGGGAGAGCGTTTGGGATGGGATTTCATACTCTGGAATCCTAAGTCATCCTTTCTTGTTTTTATTTTCCCACCAGGAGGATGTCATTGGCCCTCCCTGTACGGGGCCACCCTCGTTCTGCGCACTAATCTTTAATGGAACCTCCACAGTGCAAACAGGAGAGGAGAGGTTTGGAACATTTCATAAACATGATCTTTGGTTTCCACCTGGAGGAAGCAGTCATTAAATGCCTATGGGCAGGGAAGCGGCTGTGGCTCAATTGGTTGGGCTTCCGTTTACCATATGGGAGGCCCTGGGTTCGATTCCCAGGGCCTCCTGGTGAAGGCAAGCCAGCCCGCTCGGTGTGGTGAGCTGACGGCCCGCACGGTGCGGTGAGCTGGCTCAGCGAGATGATGCATCAAAGGGAGACAAGCAGACACAGAAAAACACACAACAAATGGACACAGCAAGCACAAGCAGTGAAGGGCAGATAAATAAATAGGTAAAATAAATTTAAAAAAAATGCCTATGGGCAAAAATATCGACGTTATTCACTCTTTTAGTAAGTAGGGCCTTCCCAGCAATTCTAAAATATTGATCCTTTAACTTTCTCCATCCCAGGTGATAGCAGAGGATGCCTTGAACCTGAGTCCACATTCAGTGGCTGGTGACTGGTGTCAGCCCCCGCAGGGACGATAGCTGATGTAGGCTCGAGCAAGGCTCATGTGCTGGCAGCTGGGCAGATGCTCACTGGCCTCCACCAGAGAGTGAAGGTGCTGGCAAAGCTTCCACACTGGAGGGAGACTTGGGTTTGAGTCCTGGTTCTGTGAACGCAAGGTGATTAACCACGGGGAGCTCTCATTTCCTCACCTGCAAAATCGGACATTCATAAGAATGACATCGGTGGCTCTGGCGTCTTCCCAGCTGTTATTTTCAGTTTACTTGGTTAGTGGAGGATGGCTGCTGGATCCCAGGCTTACTGGCTCATTCTCAAATGATTGCGCTCTGTGGCGTGGGGAGGAGTTCTGGCTCCTGCTACCATTTCTGTTATGGGTCTGTCCCTCGGGCAGTCCACTGCATGGACAGCTGGACCCTGACAGAAGATATAATCTTACTCTTAATCCAAGTTCCTGTGTGTGTGACCCCTTTGTACACAGTGTCTTTGAATATGTTAAGGTGAGTCAGGGTTGGGGCTCATTTGTGAATAGGATTTTTGAAGATTCTCTTTAGACATGGCCAACTGAATCAAGGTGGGTCTTAATCCAATTTACTGTAGAGAAGAAACCTGAAGCCAGAAGTTAGAGAAAGCCACAGGAAGAACCTAGAAGAGCAGGCACAAGGAGAGAGCGATTGCCCTGTGATGGAAGGTGGAGATGCAAGCCAAGGACCCGCAAGGATTGCAGCAAGCCAGCACCAGAAAGCAACAGACTTTGGGGAGAAAGCATGGTCTTGCCAATGCCTTGGTTCTGGAGTCCCAGCCTGTGAAACCATGAATCAATAAATGCTTGTTGTTTAAGGCAACCTATTGTGTGGTGTTTGTCTTAGCAGCCCTGGCAAACTAAGACAAAGGACAACAGCATGACAGTGAATTTTGGATTTATCAGCACCAATGTCTTATTTGTGCAGCTTCACTTTAGCACAATTCTTTGTGACAATGCTATCCAATCGTGCATTAGTTAATTCATTCAACAAATATTGATTGAACACCTGTTGAGTATGTAGTAGGTATTGTTCTGGGCTCTTGGGACATTGCGATGAGCAAAACCAAGTCCTTGCTCTCATGGGGTTTACATTCTAGTGTGGGTATGGGTGAAATAAACAAATAAGTGGTATATCTGAGGGTAGTGAGCACTGGAGAAAAAGACTAAGAAGGCAAATGCTAGGGAGTGCTGGAAAAAGGTGTGGGGTGCTACTTAACAGGGTGGGCTAGGGCAGGCATCTCTGGTTAGGAGCCATCTGAGCAAGAAGGAAGGCAGCCCTGCAGATTTCAGAGGGAAGAGCATTCTGAGCAGAAGGCATGGCAGGTCCAAGGGCCCTGGGTCAGGAGACTACTTGGTGCCTTTGAAAAACATCAAGGAGTATGGTGACACAGAAGCAGAGTGAGCTGGTGAGAAGAGATTTCAGAGAAAATCCGGGGTGGGGCATGGTGGACAGGGCTCTGTAAGGACTCTGGAAAGCTTTTCTCTCTGAATGGAGGAGGAGTTTTGAGAGATGACACCAAGAGATCTGTTAAGAGGCTGCTATACCGATCCAGGTAAAGGGGACGGTGGTTTAGGCCAGGGTGATAGCAGTGGGGATGGCATGAAGTGATCCGATCTAGGACATATTTAGGATATCATAGGAAGGGAAAGCTGGCAGAAATTGTATGTGGGTTGGATGTGGAGTGAAAGAGAAAGAGAATAATTCAGAGTGACTCCATAGTTCTTGGCTTGAACGCTGGAAAAAGTGCATTGGTGTTTCTTAGGTAGGAACAATTGTGGGGTGTGTGTGTGTGTGTGTTTGGTTTTGGACATACTAAAATTGAGATGCCTCTTAGAGAAGTGGAGCTGTCAGGAGGGCAGATAGAGAGGTGAGTATCAGAAAGACATTAGAAAACAGACTTACACCTTATAGAGTATTTGATGAAAGAATTAGGGCTTGGAGTAGAAAAAAGGAGCTGAAGTAATTTTGCTTACTTTCCCTCACCTTAATAACCTTCATTACCCTCTTTTCTCTGAATTCTAAGGCATTCCTCCATGAACACTCATCATGTTGGCCACTAACAGCAGAGTCGAGGTGACCTGGCCGGGGGTGGGGAGGAAGAGGGGAATATGAGAAAAGACCTCAGAACCCCTAGGAGCTCGCTAGTCTTCCAGGCTGCTCCGACAAATGCCATGAGTGGCTGGCTTAAACAACAGCAATTTATTGGCTAGGGTTTCGGAGGCTAGAGAGCTTGCTTCCTTCCAGGGTAAGCAGTGTTCTGGCTGGCTGGCCATCCTCAGGTTCCTTGGCTTTTGTGTCTTCTCCTTTCTCTTCCTGGTTCCCACTGACTTCCAGCTTTTCCCTGTGACCTTTTCTCTGTGTCTGAATTTTTTCTGCTTATAAAGGACTCCAGTTATCTTGACTAAGGCCCACCCTTATTCAATTGGACCACACTTTATCTAAAAATTACATCTTTGAAAGGCCTTATTCGCAATGGGTTCTCACCCATAGGAATGCAGCTTAAGTATATGTCTAAATTGGGGTACATAATTCAAACGACCACAGTAACTGCTTGGAAATCTGTGTCAGGTATGGATTGCCAAGGGGAACAGGGAGAAAAGGAAAGAATAGAATTAAAGTGGCTCCAAAGAAAAGAGTACTCTTCTCTGCCATTCCCAGCAGGTTCAAGCATTAGAGAGAAGAAAGGGAATGAGCTAGTGATCTTAGAGCTGATGGTTAGTGTCTTAAAGTGGGAGTTAGACTAAGCTTACCATGATGCTTGTATTGAAGCTGGTGTATTGTTCTGGAATCAGAGATACTTCTAAACTGTTCTCCTAGTTGGTTTTCAGCTTGTCATGTGCAAATGTCATGAAAACGATGAACAGAGTGATGACAGGCTGAAGATGAATTCACCAAACCATGTTTGCCGCTCCCTAGAAGATTAAACACAGCACTGGACAGAGTGTGAGACAGAAAGTCAAGTTGCAAACAGCATGTGGTTCTGCAGGAGTCACTTGAGATCTTCAACCCAGGGGCTGCCTTGCTGGTTCCTTTAGGCAAGACCCCTCATTGCTCCTTGGTCTTCTCAGTTGTGTCTTCATGTGAAGTGGTCAGCAGCAGCATCTTTGGAGATGGATGTGGATATCTTAGAAAGGAATTCTTGTCCAAGCTTGGTGGACGTATTTTGAAAATGAGTATACTAGTACACAGAGTAGCTGAGAGTCTTCTCATTTATTGGGGATGGTGCTTGTGCTTTGCTCTGCAAAAAAAATAAAATCCAGGAATACTATGTCATAAATGTGGGTGGCAGAGAAATGTCCCTCAGTTGGAGAGTAAAACTGAACGTGTTTAGAGAGATTAGCAGATATGGCCTATGGCATCAGCTTCTTGAATTTAGGCTGCACCAAACTCAGTTGAAAACCAAATTTATAAAACAGGAATCCAGGGACTATCCCATATCATTAAAACTCTGACTGTAATTCTATGATTCATAATGTTACCAGCATTATAATGGCAGATTACTTTTTATTTTAATTTTTATTGTGATGACATATATACAACATAAAATTTCCCATTTTAGCCACTTTCATGTATACAATGCAGTGGTATTAATTACATTCACAATGTTGTACTACCATCACCACCAGCCATTACCAAAGCCTTTTTCATCACTCCAAACAGAAACTCCACACTCAGTAAGCATCCCATCCCCTAATCCCATCTGCAGTAACCTGTACTGTACTTTCTTTATGAATTTGCATATTCTAGGTATTTCATATAAGTGGAATCACATAACATCTGTCCCTTTGGGTCTGCCTTATTTCACTCAACATGATGTCTTCAAGGTTCATCCATATTGTACATGTATCAGAACTCCGTTTCTTTTTTTTTTGACTGAATAATCTTCTATTGTACGTATAGACCACATTTTGTTAATCCATTCATCCATTGATGGGCAGCTGGGTTGCTTCCACCTTTTGGCTGTTGTGCACAATGCTGCTAGGAAAAATGGTATACAGATGTCTGTTCAATTTCAATTATTTCAGTTATTGGGGTGTCTACCTGTAAGTGGGATTGCCGAGCCGTATGGTAATTCTATATTTAACTTTCTGAGGAACGATAGCTTGCTTTTTAAACTTAGTTTGGAAAAGGCTTAATGTGATATAGAAGAATAATGTCACTAAAAGTTAGTTTTTGAATCAGCATAGATTCTTTGTTGTCTGAAGAAAGAGTCAGTTTCCCAAAGCTGAGACCCAGGAGAAGAATTATAAATGTATGGATGAATTTTCCCTAAGCTTCACAAATGCACGCATGCACACACACACACCCTTCTGTGTTACAATTTATAGCACTCAAAGACATTTAAAAATGTAGGTCATTGCAGACTTGTCATCTCTCTGGGAAGCACTCTCGGTACAGAGTGAATGATTATGGCTTCCCCGCGCCCCCCTTTGGATCTTGATGGACGAAATGCTCTTTGCCTGTGGTCAACGGAGAGTCCTGCTGGGGCTGCCTTGACCTTATTTATGCTCTTTGCCATCGGAGTCCGCGTGTGCTTGTGTACACATGAGTGTTTTGACGAGACTTCATGGTGAAGAGAGACAAGCTTGAGCATTAATGTGCAAACAAAGGCAGAATGATTTTTATTTGCCATGACATTATACTTCTGATGTATCTGAGAATGAATAATATGGAAACAGTGAGTAACGCAGGCAAAAGAATTCTACTAGTGGAGTGGAAAGTATTGGATTTGTAGGAAAGAGACCTCATAAGATTTTCCTATTTGCCTTTAAAGAAAGAATCTGTCTATAAACACAGAAAGGTATAGCTCTCCAGATGTTTTGAAACAATTGGTGATGTATTAAAAATGTAAGCTACTGTTTGGGTCTTTGAAATGGGAAATAAAATGACTTCTGATTGTTTCTGAACCCACTACAGGATCGACATATGTTTCCAATGACCGTGGTCTAGCCAGCATTATGTTCTAACTATAAATTATTTGTTGCAAATTGAAAATGAGTTGTCTGAATGAGTTAAAAAGAAATCTATGTGTCATTGGGCACTTGAAATTCCAGTCTTGGATTTACACACCGAAGGCCTTAGGTTTTCTCACTAAAATGTCTAGTCTTGTCCCAAAAGGTCCCATGAGTTAGGAGCACAGAGTGGAAAGAGTTGGATAAAGGAAAACATCGTGGACCACCTAGTGCGTGGCGGGGACTCGGATGAAAGGGCGTTAAATTGAGGGAATGTCGACCACAGGCTTCAGCTGCAAACCAAACGCTGTGCCTTACATTGAAAAGTAAAAAACAATGAGCACATTTGGACCATTTAGTTCTGCTCCAGTAGTTTTGGAACATATATCATTTATTTTATTTGCTTCAGCTTTTGTGCTCAGATATTACTCGTGAGTGTATAACCCAACTTGGTGGTTTAAAAATGGCTGGAGGTCCTAGCCAAGGTCATGGCATCTTAAAAGTCACGTTTACCCCCTTTTATGTTTCAACCAGGTTTAAAGAGTTCTTTCATTCTTTTCTTCCATACATTTTTTTAGACTTATCCTTTCACTCTTATACATGAATCTACAGTCTGTAACTGACATATTAAGTGGGTTTGCCCTAAGAAAAGCATTTTTCTTCTTTTTTCTTTTTTGGCTTTTATAACTTCCCAAATAGATCTCAAATCCCTAATGTTCTAGATAAATGAAAGCAACAAATTCTAATTATCTTTTTAATCACTACATACATCTCCAGAGCATTTTTCAGTATGTTTTAGATGACAATTTAAATGGTTTCTATTTCTTCTCATTCCTGTTTGATTAAAAGTAAATAAATAGCCTAAATTTAAATAACAGCAATCTCTGAAAATACTAATACCCATCAATCATCTTTATTCACAAATAAAGGATATAGATTACACAGATTGAAGGGAAGAATGAAATAAGTGCTATCTTGGTTGATTAGCTACAAAATCCATAAAAGGCTAAGGCAAATTAGAATCAAATTTGAAAAGAATTTATTTCTTGCTAGTGCAATTCATTTTTCCAATTACATAAAAATTCAAAACAGACCCATCTACTCAGTGGATTCAATTTTCATATGGTTGTGCTGCAGCTAGTATTTTGGAGTTGAGGCTGAGGAAACCTTGAAGCAATCTGATGAGATTTCCTGACCAGAAGCGACACCGAGCTGCCCACCTCAAGGCACTTTTGGCATTTCCATTACAGACACAGACTGTCTGGAGCAAATGACTTTACCGGTGAATATTTGTGTCTGAGCTGGGCAGCGGGCCGGTGGCTTGGCAAGAGCTGGCTGGGTCGCAGGTGCCTGTGGAGCTCCGTCAGGGCTGTGCTTGAACACGTCAGTGGGCACGTGGGGGTGATGAGGGAGGCGTGCTCTGCTGGGACACACGCACATGCCTGTGTCCTCGGCCACCTCTTTGAGTTATATTGTCTGAAAAACGTCCTGGTGCATCCTGGTTCCTGTTCAGGACAATAGGCTCAGCGCCACCCCAGGCCCAAGGCAAGGTGAAGAGCCTGCTGGGGCTCCACCATCTTTCATGGGTAGAAAAGCATCTGGCGAAGGTGAAACTCAGGTGTTTGCTGCCACTGCCGGACCAGGGCCCGGGACCCCACGTCTGCATCTGATGAAGCACACGGCCTCGTAGAATGCTGTCTGCGTCCTTTGGAAGCCTGCTTTTACCCCATTTCCCTGTTCCTTTGCATTAGCTTGTTAAGTCCCGAACATCCATGAGCTCTAGCTAACCACTTTATTGTTTCTTTCCTCCAAAATTCCTACCCTCTCTTTTCTGTGTGGATGATGTTATTTCAGCATTGTTTATCCTTTACTAGAAAGTATCTTGTAGTGGAAACCGTTTTCACTCACAATGGACCTCTTCATGGCCCTCCTCACCCTGGGCAGCCGATCTGTAGTGTGAGGAACAGGCACCCAAGCCAGCCGGACTCAAGTGGAATTCACTCCTGGAGCATTTGGAAGGGAGATGAGGGAGTCTGCTCCCTCCACATTTGGCTGGATCTGTAA
>JAQZBX010100453.1:0-11351 GCA_029593785.1 Cabassous unicinctus | reverse complement strand
GAATTGCCCTCTCAGTACTACTTTTCCTGCATCCCATAGCTTTTGGTATGTTGTTTTGCCATTTTCATTCGTTCAAGGTAGTCACTGATTTCCTTCGAGATTTCCTCCTTGACCCATTGTTTGTCTAACAGTGTGTTTAACTTCCATATCTTTGTTCCTAATCTCGTTCTCAAGCTCTTATTGATTTCTAATTTCATTCCATTGTGGTCAGAGAAATTACTTTGTATAATCTCTATCTTTATGAATTCATTGAGATTTTTTTCTGTGGCCTAGCATGTGATCTATCTTGGAGTATGATCCATGTGCACTCAAGAAAAATGTACATCCTGCTGTTTGGGTGTAGTGTTCTGTATATGTGTATTAGCTCCAGGTTTTCTAATGCATTAACCAAAATCTTTGTTTCATTATTGATTCTTTGTCAAGATGTTCTGTCTAATGGTGATAACAGTGTATTAAAGTCACCTATTATAATTGCACAAGCATTTATTTCTCCATTTAGTTTTCCAATTTTTGCTTCATATATTTTGAGGCACCCGTTTAAAGTCCATAAGTGTTTATGATTATTCTTTCTTCTTGCAAAGTAACCCCTTTGACTAATATATTGTGCCTATCTTTGTCTCTTACAGGAGTTTTGCATTTAAAATCTATTTTGTCTGATATTAGTATAGCTAGTAATCCTTTATGGTTATTATTTGCTTGCAAGATTGTTTTCCAGTCATGTACTTTCAGCATCCTTGAATCTCTGGGTCTAAGTTGGGTTTCTTGTAGATAACATCATATGTAGATAGATCATATTTCCTTATCCATTCTGTCAATCTGCGTCTCTTGACTGGTGAGTTTAATCCATTAACATTCAGTGTTACAACTCTCAAGGAATTACTTACATTAGCCATAATTTCTTTGGATTTATGTATGTCATATTTTGTTTTCATTTCTGTTTTTTTTCCTACTTATTTGCTCTTAAACTCTCCTCCATTTATCTCTCTACTGTTTTTTCCTTTCAACCTGCAGAAGTCCATTTAGTATTTCTTGAAGGGTAGGTTCATATTGGCATGCTGTCTTAATATCTGTTTAAGTTTGTATATCTTGAATGCTTCATCATTTTTGACTGCCAGTTTTGCTGGATAGAGAATTCTTGGCTGGAAGTTTTTTCTTTTAGTACCTTAGCTATGTCATGCCACTGTCTTCTTGCCTTCATGGTTTCATATGAGAAATCAGTACTTAAGCTTTTTGAGCTTCCCTTGTATTTTCTCTTTTCTCTTGCTACTTTCAGTATTTTCTCTTTGTCTTGAACATTGGGCAGTTTGATGATTATATGTTTTGGGGTAGGCCTGCTTGGATTTATACTGTTTGGAGTATGATGCAGTTCCTGGACTTTTACATTCATCTCCCTCAACAGTATTGGGAAGTTCTCAGCCATTATTTCCTCCAACACTCCTTCTGTCCCTTTCCCTTCTTTTCTCCCTCTGGGATGCCTATAATGCATATGTTGGTATGTTTTCTGTTGTCATTGAAATCCTTAAGTGTTTCCTGGATTTTTTCTCTCTTTTAATCAATTTGTTCTACTATTTGTTTGATTTCAGATGTACTGTCTTCCACATCACTAATTCTTTCCTCTGCTTGATCAAATATACTGTTATGTGCTTCCAGTGTCTTTTTGATTTCTTGGATTGTGATATTCATCATCATCTTATCCATCATCTTTTTATGTATGTTTACAATTTCTTCAGCATATTCTCTCAGTGTCTCAATATCCTCAATCTCTTCTTTCACTTTTTTAGTTGGTCCATATGTGTTTGGACAGCTTTGATTAGTTTTTCAATGTTCTGCACCTCTTCCTGGTTTTTAGTTTGTTCATTAGATTAGGCCATGTCTTCCTGTTTCTTAGTATGACTTGTAATTTTTTGTTGTCCTCTGTTCATCTTTTTATCTTGATGGGTTTAGCCAGTTGATTTGCTTCTTTCTTTACTCTAAGGTTTTATTTAATTGCTGTGTTTGTATGTGTATTAAGTTTTCTCTTTGACACTTTGTTCATCTTATTCTATTTCATTGCTGTTTTCTATGTTCCTTGGAGGAATAAATTAGGGTCAGAGAAAGTGAAAGATGTAAGAAAAGTAAAAGGATAGTAGTAATACTAAGAGCAATTCTTAAAAGAAAAACCATTTAAGACCTTGGAAAATGAAAACTTAACTCACATGAGCAGTGTTGAGTAATAGGAATAGAAAAGTGTGGTATCAACAATGAAATGGGAAACCAAATAGAGAAAAATATTTAGACTGAATTAAAAGGCATGTATGATGAGGAGAGAGGGAAAGAAAAGATAAAAAGAAAAAAGTTAATAAAAGAAAGAAAACAGGATAGCCCAGGTAGAACTAAAAGCTAGAAAATTTTTGGACTAAACAAAGAGAGGTGGACTGTAAGAACAACAACAGAAAGCAGAAGATAGAATGATGAGGGAAGGAAAAGAGACAGCATTGGTATACAAAATCGGTATACACAGAAAAGGAGAAATCAAGGAAGAGGACACACAGTAACGAAGAATCAAGCCAGCAGCGTCTTGAGGAATTTATCTCTTCATCCAGCTCCTTCCAGATTGATGCCCTGAAGCCTCCTACTCTTTGGTGACCAGAACAGCTCTCTCGGGCACGATCTGGCCTCCACTCAGCCATTTTCTGTGAGAGATCTTGCTATGCTCCTTTGAAAGAAAAAAATGTAAGACCAGAGAAAGGGAAAGAGATAAGAAGAGAATGAGAATAATAATAATGGTAATAGTAAAATGTAGGAGAGGACATTTACAAGATATAGGAAATTGATAAATTAACAAGAGTGAGAAGCACAGAGGAATAAAATTAGGAAAGTGGAATAGAAACAATGAAATAAGGAACAGAATAGAGAAAAAATATATAGAATGTATTAAAATGCTGGAATGGCAAGAAGAGGGGAAAAGAAAACAGAAAAGAGATAAAGAATAAAGTAAAAAAGAGAAAGTATACAGAGAAAAAGGAAGGGAGGGAGAAATACAATCAAGAAAAATTGTAGACCAAATAAAAGATGTGGGATGAAAGAAAAATAATGGAAAACAAAGATATAAAGATGAAGAAATGAAAAGAAATAGCATAGGTAGAATAGATCAGTAACCAAAAGAGTAAAAGAAAAAAAGAAAAAGAAACAAGCATAGAAAGAAAGGGAGGACATACAAAACAAGTAAGAAACAAGACAGCAGCAACTTGTTTTTTGAAAAAAAAAAAAAAAAAAAAAAAAAAAAAAAACACAGAAAAACAGCCTTCTTTCTTATGCCCCTAGAGATCTTCTCAGGCTGGTGGTGTTCCTCAATTACTCACCCTACAGCTTGCCCTCTGCAGGCTTTGAACATGGTTTTAGTGAGTAAGGTAAGGGAAATAAAAGAAAATGAGCTTTTCCTTTTAAGTAAGGGATCCAAGACAAGCTAATACAAAGAAAATATTTATATGTTCCCTGTCATAAAGTTTCAGCTGCAGTCATCTGGATTGGTGCTGATCGTAGCCTGTCTCTGCCTCTTCACTGATGTAATTCCTCTCTTAGGCTAGCCTAAGGCAATCCTCCTCCCCTCTCCTTGTCAAGTCAGGGTCCTTTCTGATATACAAGGGGGTCCAGATGGCAACTCTCACAACAAAAATATCACTCTCCACTCTCCCAGACCCTTTCTGCTGTCACACCCTCATTTGAAGAAGGGGGTTGGGTCTCCACCTAGTCTGTCCATCCTGACAGCTGGTTATGTGTGCCCCTTCCAGCCACTGAGGTAAGCAACCCCCAATTATTCCTGGCTTCCCTAACTGCCCAGTACCCTCCTAGATGACTCAGAACACCTTCCCATGGAGGTAGACATTTTCTTTACTCTCAGTTAGATACAATTCACCAGAAGTTTTACCCTCACTTAATATCTTAGGGGTAGGAGAGGGGAGCCCTTCCCAGCAGTCAAGAGGTTTAATGACTCATGACTACTTCCTTTGGCTTCTTTGTATCTCTGACCCTCACTCTTCTGGGAGTTGGTAAGAAGTGTTCTGGTTTGTTGTGCCTCAAATTAGGTCCCCACAGCAGCCTCTGGCTTTTCTTTGTTGAATTAGTGAGAGATAAGCATTACATGTCTTACTTCTCAGCCATGTTCCCACAATCCCCTCCTAATACCCACTTAATATCCTTAATCTCTTTAGCCATCTCATTGAATGTATTAAGGAAATTTGTTTGAACATCTGTGATTAGTTGTCTCAATTCCTTCATGTCATCTGGAGGCTTACCTTGTTCCTTTAACTGGGCTATTTCTTCCTGTTGGTATGAATTGTAATTTTTTGTTGGTGTCTTGCCATCTGGCTTATTAGATATATTTATTCTTGGTGCAGCTTCCTTATTTAGTTTAGGGCTTTCTTGCACTTTCTCCCTTGCTGGTTGCATAGTGGGAGTCAAAGGTGTAGTTGGTGCTATAAGCTGTGGAGACTCAAGCTGCCCTCATTACCCCAGAGACCAATGCAGCTCCTCTCAACTTTCTCCTTTGCTAGAGGTAGTGACAGAGCTACAGTCATATGCAATCCAAGTTGTGCCGGCTTAGACTGTGGTTGCCCAGAAAGACTTATGAAGATTCACACCCCTTTCTCCCCTGCCTTGGGCAGGGATGGAGCTACAGGTGTGGGCAGCAATCTATGTGGTGTGGATCCAAAATGACCACAATTGCCCTGGTAAACTTCCGACTATTCAGTCTGTGTCAGCTGAATGTTCCTGCAGATTCTCAGAGAAGTTGGTGCAGGGCCCACCAACTTCCTGCCTGCTAGAGGTGACACTGAAGACTAGACTAGGGCTGCAGTCCAATCTAGGTGGAAAGAAGCCAGTCCCTACCATCACTGTGACTCTCAGTCCGCCTGACTTTCCTTCATGCTAGAAGCAGAGTCAAAATGGTTGCTACCACCCTCTTTCTGACTTGTACAGGTTCAAACTTTAGATTTTCTTAGGATTATACTTTATCCAGCTGAATTTACTCATCAATGGCTGAAGTCAGTGGCCAAATGTCTCTCTTTCTCCTGTTTTTGGGGAATGGAACTTCCAACTCCAGCCACAGAATAGCTCCTGAGGAGGCTTGTGCTGTCAGAATAGGATGAAAACCAGCCTCTGCAGCATGGCCTGCATTTTCCACAAGAGGCTGGCAAAGGTCTCCCCAGCTTCCTCCTTGCCAGAGGTGGGGCTTTAGGTTAGAGTTGCAATCCAATCTGGATGGGAAGGAGCTGGTCCATACCAACACTGATTTTCTGTCCAGCCCACTTCCCCTTGTGCCAGGGGTGGGGTTACAATGGTGGCTACCAGTCTCTTTCTGACTCGGACAGGTTCAAACCTTAGCTGTTCTTAGGAATATACTCTAGCCAGCCTTATTTACCAATCAGTAGCTGAAGTTGGTGCCCAAACTTCTCTTCCTCCCCTGTTTTTGGGAAATGGAGCCTCCAATTCCAGCCATGGAATAGCTATTGACGTGGTTTGTGCTGCCAGTGGACGATGGGCAATAGCCTCCATGGTGTGGAGAGATCCACTTATGAATCTTCTCCACAGATGGGCAGTCACCTCCTTCCATTCTTTCAAGAGTGTTGCAGGATCCTCTTCTTGTCCCCTGGAGCCCCCAAGCAGGTGCCTTAGATCGCTCTGGGTGATTACTAACTGTCCTGTAACATGAGGTGGCACTAGGAGCTCCTTTCTCTGCTGGCATCTTGCTGACTGTTCAGCATTTTTCTTTTAATCATTTTAATGTATATCTATTTTCTTTAGGCTTGCAGTTGTCAGACAAGTAGGCTGTCACTGATATCTTTCATTCCTTTCCAGGAAAGCAGAATTTATCAAACATCACAGTTCCAAGATGTTTCTACCCCAGAATTTTAAATCAGTCACAAAACTGTATCTTCTTAGTTTTAAATTTGAATAAAATATGGACATAAGTACCAATCAAAATAGTGCATTCCATCTCTTTCTTTCCCTCTTTTCCCTCAAAGTGTTCTTTACTAAGAGATGACTGAGTATTGCCCTTTCCAAGAAACCTGTGTGCCAGCAACTGTGTTCCTTGGCTCAGAACCTAAGGCTTTCTTTTAATAACAACTGACAGTTTAATAACTATTTCTGAGATATTTGTTCTCAGCCAGGGATAAATTGAATTTGTTCTACTCTACCCCTGACTTAGCTTTGTTTTCATCAACATTTTCTATTTGAAGAAGCCAAGCCCTAATTTTAAAACTCCTTACAATTTCCATTACTACTTGGGAAGAAAGTTGGCTTGTTTTGTGGTAGGAGATTCTGAGAAGGACAGATATTCTCTTTTGAAATAATTATGCAGAAAACCTGCAATGTTCCTTCTTATCTGATAATGAAATCATTTGTAGGCCAATACCAGGAAACTTTTGGTCCTGACATATCATACCATTTTAAGTAGATTCATAATTTATATCACTCTTTAATTTCTATTTTTTTCCTTCAGCTTAGTTTCACAGTTTGGTAAGAATAACTTATACAGAGGTAGGTGGAGGGGCCTGGGTTCCACCCCTTGTCCACAGCCTGCCCCACCAGGGTCCCGAAGTTTGCTTTCCCATAACAACTTTCAGCAATGTGTTTATCATGTATTTTGCTGATTTTTTGGTATGTGTGTGCATGTATCTGCTTTTATCTTGCAGCAAGATGTACTTGAGTTGAGTGGTATCATTTTATAAGATTTCATCAAATTTAGAAAATCAAGGCTTTTATTTTGAAGTATCTGCTATGTTTTCATCACAAATTATCATTTAAACCTTGCGTTTCAACTCAGGACATTTTAAGTGTTGTTTTTTTTTTTTTTCTTCCTCTCTTTACCTTGTTTTTTTTGTTAAATACTTGAACATAATTTAAATATTTAGATGTCAATATTTGTTAATTTTTTGCTCTCTTTTGTTTCAAAATGTCTTGCTTTCTGAAACCTCTAGTTTGGGACTGAACAATGTGTGCTTTGAAAATTATGCTGTTGAGAGTTAGGATTTTGTTTTCTTCTTTTGAAGAGTGTTGTGCTTCATTATGTCAGGCAGTTAGTTTTTCAGTTCAGTTTGGACTCTGAGACATGACTTTAAGCTTTGCAAGGTTGCATACAAATATCTTTCACCCAAAGAAAAGCTCAACTCCACTAATCCATAACTCCAAGATATCTTTCTGTAGACTGAGTTCAATATTTAACCTAAACATGAAGACTTTCCACTCCTGCTGGAGGAGGTGTGAATTACTCCACCCTGTCTAACAGTTTGGAATTGGTCATCTTTCCCCTACAAAGTTATTTTCCTCTGACAATATGAACTTTCATTCTTTGCATATGTGTACTAGTGCACAGCAAATCTCAGCAAGCCCCAATGCAGAATTCTGAAGGTGTTTTGTTTGGTTATTAGTGTACCTCTTTTTCTACCTGTAAGCTGTCCCAGATCACCCAGCCACCTCATTCCCTTGTATTCCAATTTTCTCTTTAATTCAGTGACCTTGTTATTCTGTTTCCATTCCATTTCTCTGTCTCTTCAGTCAGGATATTGACTTCAGGCAAAATCAAGGGTGATCATAAATTTTAACTATTTTTTTTAAATTCTTCACTCAGGTAATTCATTCCTACACTTCCTGATGTCTGAATTGCTTTCTCAATTTTGTCTAGGTTTTTTAGCTATATATGGTGGAAGATTAAATCAAGTTCTTATTACACAATCATGGTGAAAAGTAGAAATTATACTATTTCATTTTGCAAAAAAAAACCCAAAAACCTTAATTAAACCTAAAGTACTATCATTTTGGGGGAAGTAGGGATTTGGAAACAGCAGAACAACATAGTGTTTTATTGGTAAAATATTCAAGGTAATAAGGCCAAGGTAATGTTGTATGTTACAGAAAAGAAAATAAAGGATGCACATGGTCATTGGATATGGAAGTGGGGCATACAGGACAGGGTACTCCAAGGGCAGGCTGCTATGGAATATGTAAGTGTTCATCTTGTCATAGGGTGTTATATCAGTGGGTGGAGATCCACAGAATAAAAGAGAAACTATTAAATTCCCACCCTGGGAAGTATTGATGTGTTCTCAAATAGAGGGACAAGAATACCTTGAGAACAAAGGTGGTGCCTAACAAAAGAAAACAGACCAATAAGTCAAGCCCTCAATATTATTGTAAGTAAATATGAATCTTATTCAGCAAAAAGTGAAACAGTGGTTACCATAGCTTCCTGAGGGAAGGGGGAGGGAATAATAGAATATTTGGGGCATAGGGCATTTTTAGCACATTAGAATTATTCTGCATGATCTTGCAATAACGGATACAGGCCATTTTAAATTTTGTCAAAAATTTATAAAAGTATATGGTCCAAAATGTAAATCACAATGTAAACTGTTGACCATTGTTAGTAGCAATGTTTCAATATTTGTACATCAATTGTAACAATGTCATTAATATGAATAAATATTAATTATTTATAATATTAACATTATAATAATAACTTTATTGTAAAATGTTATTAAAGGAGAGGAAGAAAGAGAGAGGGCTTTGGGTATATGTGAATCCCTTATATTCTGTATGTGACTTTTCTGTAACCTAAAGCTTCTTTGAAGAAAAAATGAAAATGATAAGACCCATGGGGAATATATGGAAGAAAATGTCACTCTACACACAAGACAACAAATCTTGCAGTGATGAAAGATATAATGTCTAAAAAGATTTTTTTCATTATTTCAAATCTTTTTTAGTTTTTTTGTATTTTATTTGTTATTTTTAAAACTGTCATTATTATTTCATTTTCTTATTAATTTTATTGGTTATTTTGTTGGCTTCATTTTGGAGAGGTTTGGGATCACAGAAGGGTCACAGCTGTGGCCAGGGGAGGATCATTGGTGCAGGGTGTCAGTGATGGGGGATGCATGGGTTGGTATTCAACTGGGCATGCCTCTAAGCCATAAGAATGGGTTCAAGTGTTCATGGGGCATTGTCACGGGGCAATGTCGCAGTGGGTGGAGATCCACACAATAACGGAAAGAATATTGTATTCCCATCCTTGGGTGTTCTGCTACATTCTCTAATGGGACAGCAAGAATCCCCCAAGTACAGAGGTGGTGCCTTGTGAAGAATGATGACCACTGCGAAGGACTCTTGATATTGATGACTGTACTTATGAACCTTTTCTTTTGAAATTGAAACTTAACCTAGTATGTATATATTGCCTAAGAGTTACCTTCTGAGGGCCTCCTTGCTCAAATGTGGCCTCTCTCTAAGCCAACTCAACATATAAACTCACTACCTCTCTCCTCACCCACCCCCACCAGGGTGGGACATGTCTCCTGTAGTTGAGATTCCATGGCGCCATGGGATTATTACCAAGCACCAACTAGCAATGCACTTGGAAAAAGACCTTGAACAGAAGGGGGAAAGTGTAAATACAAACAAGTTTTTATGGCTAAGAGGTTTCAAAGTGAATTGGGAGGTCATTCCAGATGTTACACTTATGCATGTCTCAGCAAGTTCTCTTTTACTGCAACAGTAAATATTGCCTTAAATAATGGGGTCCTGAGGGCTCTAAAGACATTGTGACACTATAGGCAGGGCAGACAGCTCAGGAGTTTGGGGCTTTGCCAGTGGACCTTCCTTTGGAATTTATGTTCCCTTTGGAATTTATGGACTCTTTTGTGTCTCCCGTACGCATGGCTTTTCAGCCCCTTCTTTTTGAACCTATAGTATATACTATATTTGATAGGTATATGTCCAAGTGACTTAATTTTTTGGTCCATCCATATTCCAGTTGAACCCTGAATCTCAGCAAAGTTGCAAAACCTACTCCCCTGTTCATTGGACTCACCCAGGACAACTAAAAAGGAGGTGATGATGGACAACCCACATCTTAAGGAATAGAGAGTTTCTGCAACTGCAAGGAAGATAATCCCATACACCTGTCCCATGGGATCCAGGTCCCCTCTCAATTAGAAACAAAGTGGACATTACCATCGCCAAATCCTCAAGACTGGGGAATGAATAATGGACTAAAGTAGACATTATTATTCTATTATAGTATTATTTTTATTTTAACAATGAAAGAGATTTTATCATTGATGTGGAGGCAATGGCCAACAGAAGTTCTGAGAGGAGGGAGAGGAAACAATAAGTGTAATATGGGGACATTTTCAGGACATTGAAATTGTCCTTCATGACATTGCAATGATGGATACAAGCCATTATATATTTTGTCTTAACTTAAAAAATTGTGCAGGACAGAATGTGTATTGTAAACTCTAATGCAAAGCTAGTGGCAATGTTTCAATATGTGTTCATCAATTGTAATAAATATACAACCCTAATGAAGGATGTTGTTAATGTGGGAACATGTGGGAGGAGTAGGGAGTGGGGCATATGGGAATCCCCTTTATTTTTTCTGTAACACTTGTGTGAACTAAAGTATCTTTAAATAACAAATAAATAAATAAAATGTGTTTTTTAAAAAAAGGATGCACATGGTGTAGCAATAGGTAATGTGCTTCAGCCTTCTCAACAAACAGATATATAATTTTGAATATATTTAAACTGTTGTTTTTAATGATGGAAATATCTCCCATATTATTTTCCTCTTGGAAGGATTTACCTTGCTCTGTTGTTAAAGGAGATAGCTTATGTTATTAAAAAATAGACCAAAATTGGATTATAAATGAGCTTGGCCTTTTTTTATTTTACAACCTTGAGCAACTTACTTTAATTCTCTTTGATTCTATTAATTTAACAAAAATTTTGATAAGACATTGTAGCTACACTATAAAGTACTTATGATGACAAGATGCATGTTTTAAAACACTACCTCATGTACAAAATATACACAAATTATTACTTTTTTATTAATGCTCCTCTAAGTAGGGTTATTGGCCCACTGATTTCAAAATATTTTCTTGGGAGTGAAAATATGGACTATACTCTTTACTCTTCATTATAGGTGACTAATTCTATTTAAAGATGTAAAAAGAATCCAGAAACACAATGCAAACTTTATCTGCCAAAAAGAACTACAGTCTCCAAGAGTTTTCAACAAACTTCTGTGGATTTGGCTGCCTGGACCCGCTCATAGATTTAGAGAGCAGATAAGCTGGCTCGAAACAGTGCCAGGCTGAGGGGAGAGGCAAAACTGCTGAGCAAACTTGTTTTACCCAGCTGTCCGCTGATACTAAGGCTTGGCCCTAGAGTGAGCGGAGTCAGCCAATTTTATCGCTCTGCATTGACAAGCATCAAAGCTTCAGCACTCCTGGGGAGGTAACATAGAAAGAAGCAAGAAGACAAAATAACAAGAAAAAGTATCAAAGAGAAAACTTTACACACACACA
>JAQZBX010100452.1:0-11367 GCA_029593785.1 Cabassous unicinctus | reverse complement strand
TCCTGTGTTATACAGTTCCATGATTTGTACAATCCATTCAAAGTGTACACTCAGTGGCTCTCATATTCTAATATTTTTCCAAAAGGAAAAATCCCATACCATCTTATACATCTCTATTTTCTCTGAGAATTGATATAATATCTTCTTTGCCATTGCTGCAAAAATATTACAATATTACTATCGTCCATAAGTTACGTTAGTTGTAATTTTCCATTGTACCACCATATACATAAAAATTTGTAAAAGAAGTGCATTCTTAGATTTATACTATTAGGCACAATCTTCATCCACCACCAAAATTACTCATATAGTTTACCTAGATTATTCTCTAGTTTCCTTTCCATTGACATTTACGCCCACAGACAAACCCTTTCAGCCACAATCACATTGATAAATCAGGAGTGTTAGTTATGCTCACTATAATGTGTTACCTTCAATGCTATTCATTTCCACAGTTTTACATTTAACCTTATTAAAAAATCCTACATACATTAAGCATCAGCTCCCATTCTCAACCCACGTTTTATTACCTAGTAACCTTTATTCTAGAGTTAACCTCCATGAGTTTAGTCAGCATTATTTAGTTCAAATTGGTGAGACCATACAATATTTGTCCTTTTGTGTCTGGATTATTTCACTTAAAATAATATCCTCAAGGTTCATCCACGTTGTCATATACATCCCGATTTCATTTCTTCTTACACCTGAACAGTATTCCATTGTGTGTACATATGACATTTTGCTTATTAATTCATCATTTGATGGACACTGTTGTTTCCATCTTTTGGCAATTGTGAATAATGCTGCTATGAACATCAGTGTGAAAATGTCAGTTTGTGTCCTTTCTTACAGTTCTTCTGAATATGTTCCTAGTAAGGGTATTGCTGGATCATATGGCAGTTCTATATTCAGCTTCTTGATGTACTACCAAAGTGTCATCCACAGAGGCTGTATCATTCTACATTCCCACCAACAGTAAAGGACTGTTCTTAAGTCTCCACATCCTCTCCAGCACTTGTAGTTTTCTGGGTTTTTTAATATATTGGCCATTCTATGAGATCTGAAATGGTATTGCATTATACTTTTAATCTACATTTCACTAATAACTAGTGAGGTTGAACGTTTTCATACACTTTTTGGCCATGTGTATTTCCTCTTTAGAGAAATGTTTATTCAAGACTTTTGCCCATTTTTAATTAGGTTGCTTGTGTCTTTTTCATTGAGTTGGATGATCTCTTTATAGAATATGGATATTAAACCATTATTGGATATGTGGTTTCCAAATACTTTCTCCCATTGAGTAGACTACCTTTTTACTTTCTTGACCAATTCTTTTGAAGAACAAAACTGTTTAATTTTGAGGAAGTCCCATTTACCTATTTTTTTTTTCCTTTCATTGCTCATGCTTTCAGTGTAAGATTTAAAACTACTACCTACCATAAGATCTTGGAAATGTTTCCCTACATTTTCTTCTAGGAGTTTTATGGTTTCTAGCTTTTATATTTAGGTCCTTGATCCATTTTTCATAAGGTATAAGATAGGGGTCCACTTTCTTTTTTGGATATGGATATCCACTTTTCCCAGCACCATTTGTTTAATAGACTGTTCTGTCCCAATTGAATAGGCTTGACAGCTTCATCAAAAATCGCTTGCCCATAGATGTGAGGGTCTATTTCTGAGTTCTCAATTAAGTTGCATTGGTAAACCTGTCTATCTTTATGCCAGTAACATGCTGTTTTTACCACTGTAGCTAAGTAATATGCTTTAAAGTCAGGAAATGAGAGTCATTTAACTTCGTTCTTTTTAAAGACATTTTTGACTACTCAGGGCACATTACCCTTCCAAATAAATTTGTAATTGGATTTTCTATTTCTACAGCCAATAAATAAATAAATAAATAAATAAATAAATAAATAAATAAAGCTGTTGGGATTTTTATTGGGATTGTGTTGAACCTGTAAATCAGGTTGGGTAGAACTGACATCTTAATGATAATATTCCAATCCATGAACATGGAATGTCCTTCCAATTATTTGGGTCTTCTTTGATTTCATTCAGCAATGTTTTGTAGTTTTCTGTATACAGGTCCTTTATACCATTGGTTAAGTTTATTCTTAAATATTTGATTCTTTTAGTTGCTACTATAAATGTAATTTTTTTACTTCATCCTCAGATTGCTCATCAGTAGTATATAGAAATGCTACTGATAAATTGCTTATTAATCTTGTATCCCACACTTTGTGAACTCATCTATTAGTTCTACAGGCTTTGTTGTGGATTTTTTGGGACTTCCCAGATGTAGGATCTTATCATCAGCGAATAGTCAAGTTATATTTCTTCCTTTCTTATTTGGGTGCTTTTTATTTTTTTACCTTGCCTAATTGCTTTATATGAATAACAGTGGTGACAGTGGGCAATCTTGTTGTGTTCCCTATCTCAGGATGGAAAATTTGCCATCTTTCACTCTTGAGTACAATGCTAGCAGTGGGTTTTTCATATATGCACATAAATGTATGTTGAGGAAATTTCCTTCTATTCCTATCCTTTTGAGTGTTTTTATCAAGAAAGTATGCCTTGTTTAGTCAATGCCTTTTCTGCATCACTAGAGAGGACCATGTGATTTTTCTTCTTCAGTTCATTAATGTGGTCTATTACATTAATTGTTTTTATTGTATTGAACCTATGTTGCATACTTGAGATAAAATCCACTTGATCATAGGGTATCATTATTTTAATATAAGGGTTTTGGATTGGGTTTGTGTTTTTTTGAGGATTTCTGCATCATATTCATTAGACAAATTGTTCTGCAATTGTCTTTTTTTGGTAGTATCTTTATCTGGCTTGGTATTAGGATGATGTTGGCTTCCTAGAATGAGTTTGGTAGCATTTCTTCCTGTTCAATTTTTTTGGAAGAGCTTGAGCAAGATTGGTATTAAATTGTCTTTGAATGATTGGTAAAATTCGGCTGTGAAGCCATGTGCTCCTGGGCTTTTCAACTTTGGGGAGGTTTTTGATGATTGTTTCAATCTCTTTACTTGTGATTGGTTTGTTACAGTCTTCTATTACTTCTAGGGTCAATGCATGTTGCTCATGTGTTTCTAGGAATTTGACCATTTTGTCTACATTGCCTACTTTGTTGGTTTGCAGTTGATCATAGTATCCTCTTATGATCTCTCTTATATCTGCAGGGTCAGTGGTAATTTCCCCCATCTCATTTCTGATTTTATTTATTTGCATTTTCTCTCTTTTTTTCTTTCTCAGTCTGGCTAAGCATTTGTTGATTTTGTTGGTCTTATCAAAGAAACAACTTTTGGTTTTGTTAATTCTCTCTATTGTTTTTTGTTCAGAATTTCATTTAATTCTGCTCTGCTCTTTATTATTTATTTTTCCTTGGCTTGAATTGGGATTAGTTTGCTGTTTTTTTCTCATTACTCCAGCTGTGTAGTTAGGCCATTGAATTTAGCTCTTTCTTCTTTTCTAATGTAAGCGTTGAAGGCTATAAATTTCCCTCTCAGCACTGCCTTTGCTATATCTCATAGGCTTTGATATGCTGTTTTCTTGTTTTCATTCATCTCAAGATATTTACTGATTCCTCTTGAAATTTATTCTTTGACCCACTGAATATTTAAGGATGTGCTGCTTAATCTCCATATATTTGTGAATATCCCCTTTTTCTGTCCATTATTTGATTTTCACCTTTATTCCACTCTGCTCAGAGAAAATATTTTGTGCAATTTCAATCTTTTTAAATTCATTGAGACCTGTCTTCTGGCCCAAAATATGGTCTATCTTGGAGAAGGATCCATGAGCACCTGAAAACAATGTATTTCCTGTTTTGAGGTGTACGCCTCTATAAATGGTTGTTAGGTCTAGTTCATTTATCATGTTATTCAAGCTGTTTCCATATCCTCTATCAAGATGTTCTATCCAATGCTGAGAGTGGATAGAACTGAAGTCAACAGCTATTATTGTAGAAACATCTATTTCACCCTCAATTTTGCCAGTGTGTGCCTCATGTATCTTGGGACCCACAGGTTAGGTGCTTAAATATTTATTATAGTTATTTCTTCTTGGTGAAGTGCCCCTTTTATTAATATATAATGACTTTCATTTCTTATAACAGTTTTGCACTAGAACCTATTTTCTCCAATATTAGTATCACTACTTCAGAAATTTTTTCATTACTATTTGAGTGGAATATCTTTTTCCAACCTTTCACTTTAAGGCTGATTTTGTCCTTACATCTAGAGTGAGTCTTTTGTAGACAGCATATAGATGGCTCATATTTTAATAGATTCTGTCAGTCTGTGTCATTAGGGAATTCAATACATTAACATTCAATGTTATTACTGTAAAGGCATTATTTTGTCCATTTTATCCTTTGGCTTTCCATTTTCATATCTTACTATTATCTGTCTTTATGCCCTTTAATTTACCCTTCTTAAAATTTTTCATTTCTACACTCTTCTCCAAGTCTCTGACCCTTGTTTTTTTTTTGGTTTTTTTGTTTGTTTGTTTTTGTTTTTTTTTCCTTTCAGACTGTAGCATTCCCTTTAGTATGTCTGGAAAATCTGGTCTTTGGTAACATACTGACCCAGTTTTTGTTTGTCTGTGAAGACGTTAAACTCACCCTCATTTTTGAAGGACAGTTTTGATAGAAAAAGAATTCTTGGCTGGCTGTTTTTCTTGCTCAGTACCTTAAATACAACATACCACTTTCTTCTAGCCACGATTGTTTCTGATAGCAGATCGGCACCTAGTCTTATTGAAGTTCCCTTGTATGTGATGCATTGCTTTTCTCTTGCTGCTTTGAGAATCCTATCTTTATCTCTGGTATTTGTCGTTCTGAACAGTAGGTGTCTCGGCATAGGTCTATACTGATTTATTCTGTTTGGGGTTGCCCTTCTTGGATATTGATACTTATCTCCTTCATAAGAGTTGGGAAGTTATCAGTCATTATTTCTTCAAATATTCTTTATGCCTCTTTTCCATTCTCTTACCCTTCTGGGACACCAGTAATGTGTACGTTTGTGCATTTGCATTATCATTCAGTTCCCTAAGACCTTGTTCCATTTTTTTCCATTCTTGTTTCTTTCTGTTATCCTCTCTTTTCCAGTTCATATGTTCTGTCTTTGAGAAATTCAAATCTGCTGTTATGTGCCCCTAATGCAATTTTAAGTTCATCCATTATGTCTATCATTACCATAAGCTCTGTTAGTCTCCTTTCCTGGCTTGGAAATTTTTCTTTATGTTCAACAGTGTCTTCTTAATATCCTTTATCTCTTTATCCATGTTTTCATTCAACTACTTGCATTGATTTAGATTTTGTGATTATCATTGATTATTTGCCTTAAACCCTGCATTTCACCATGTTTTTCATTTGTTCCTTTGGCTGGGCCATCTGTTTCTGTTTCTTAGTATGTCTTGCCATTTTTTTGCTGATGTCTAGGTCTCTGAGTATGTTGGTGAATTTACTCTCATGATCAGTTTCTCTCTCTTGCCTACTGACTTTGTTTCACAGCTCTTCTTTGATTTTTTTTGTTTGACTTTTTCTAAGTCTTTAAAATTGCCCAGCTTAAGTTATCAAAATAGAGTCAGGTACTTACTAATGGGGCACAATCTGTTCCCAGGGAGTTTGGACTAGAGATACTAAGAGGTTTCTCTCCTTGCTGCTTCCCAGTTGGCCAGCAGATGGTGATCATCAGTGATCCTTTTCACAGAGGTGTGTCTTTCAGCCTCCACTTGTGGGTGATTCTAATCCAGCCAGAGTCAAGATTCAAAGTGGGCTCTGCTGGCCAGACTCACTGAAAAGAAACCCATCTCTGGCCTCTGCTGTACCCTCCCTCTGTCCAGGGAGGAAGATGCCTGTTTCCCTCTCAGTTGGTTGCAGTGAGGCACAGGTTTTATCCAGGCTGTTCACCTCGAGGGTGGGGGGTGGTTGTCATTCTCAGCCGCAGAGGTTAATAACTCATGATTTTTGTTTCAGCATCTTCATCTCTGTCCCTCTCCCTCTTGGGGGATGCACAGCTCTCTCTTGGTCTGTAGATCCCCAAAGCAGGTCCTTCAGAAAAGTTTTTGCCCTTCCTCCATTTTTTGTGAGAGATTTTTGTTTGACTACTACAACACCATCTTCCCAAAAGTCCTCCCCTATTGTCCATTTATAACATTAAAAGAATATAAAATTATTTCCAGTATTGCCCTCACCCTCAGCAAAAACATATCTAGATTCTCTCTAACCAAAGCATACCCCCAAAGGAGGCAAAATAGGGCATCACCTGTTGGTGAGAATGTCCAAGACCTATCTGTAGATTGGTCCTTCCAAGCAACTTCTTCCCTCATTACATCTTCTGGAAACATCTCTCTCTGTGGCAGTCCCTTACTACCTAAAAACATCTCTATCCCAAAGTCCCCCAAATTGTTACTCAGGCAGGAATGTCCTTTCATGTTATGAGGAATAAGTCCAACAGTCTCCCAGGCCTCAGCGCAGCAATGAGATATCTCCCTCAAAAACAAAAATCAAACAAAATTGAGAAGTTAAGAATTCAAAGCATTGTGATAGACAAAACCAGCAAGACAGAAAGATTCAAGAGCTCACACACTATATCTAACGACCACCCAACCACCTCTGAAGCCCTCTGGATGTCTGGAGCTTCAAGAAACATAATGAGTAGCACCCTGGTTTAGCCAGAACAAAAGTGCTCTTTGGCTGATGGACTGGAATAATGGGAGAACCCTGAAGAGTTGTATTTTATCCCCTTATGTTCCAGAGCCTTCACTAAAGGATGCTGTTGTCAGAGAGATTCCTATTTGGTGGGTTCACTAGTGCAAAGTTATAGTGAGCACTAGGAAGCCTCAAGGGCCGTCAGAAAAAGACAAATTTCAGGCTTCCTTCCGTATTTGTCTCTCATGGTTTTTATTAAAGTCTATAAAAAGTTGCAGCCCATCCCTGTGGTACTCACTGTTTCCAGGGTATTGGTTGGTTTATATTTGGATAAAAGGACTAATTTGAAGCAGTCATTCCTGAAGTCCATCAGATGAAGTATGAAATCCCTACAGGGAAGTGAGATCCAAAGCTCAGAGCAGGCATCACTTGCTCTACATTCCTTCAGAATTAAGCTTTGGGAGTTCTCATTTTTAAAAATGACTTTAAGAGGAATTTCTTGTGGGGATTTACTGAGTAATTTAAGGTATCAAGTGATTCTTCCTTAAGGAATAAAAATGACTGCTTGTGTGTTTGAGAGAGTGGGTATGAGAAGACACCTGTTCTGCGAAGGAAGAGACAGAAACACAGAATATTAACTAAAAGAGAGCTTTATTTAGCTAAATGAATAATATTTGTAAGAATTTAGATTAAGCAATCACAGTAATTGAGTAATAACAATATAAAAAAGAGAAATGGGTTAATTAGATAACATAGAGGAAAGATGAAAGTATATGTACAATCACTCACCAAAGACAAGCAATTTATATCCAACATTAATAAACAAATGATCACAATTATTGATTACCTACAATATAATGCACTAAACCAATTAGATAGTACAAGGAAAGAGAGAGAGAGTATATTTACAAACACTCACCAAACCGGGGGAAAATTCAACATCTGGTCTTTCGCAAGGCTGGAAAGTCTCATTCAACAGTCAACCAGAGTCCTGATTGGAAACAACACCTGGGTAGAGCATCCTAGCAACAGCTCTTCCGAGGGTACAATATAACACCAGGTCCTGGTAAAATACAATACCATGTCCCAGGTACAATACAACACCAGGTTCTACGTACAATACAACACAAGGCCCTGGGTAAAATACAACATCAGGTTCTGGGTACAATACAACACCAGGCAGATCATCCTCTCTTGGGTGAGACTCCCACCAGCAGTTTTGGGGCTGCCCCTTTTAAGGGATTCTGAATCTCAGAACTCTTGCCAATCTTGAAACTTGTACATGGGAAAGTTTTGACGTAGCTATCTGTGTGCCTGCAGGCATGGCCTTCAAGCACACCCTCCCACTTACCAGACTCCAGTTAATATTCCTTGGTGCCTGTGGGAAGAAGACTCCAGGCACCTGCACATTCTTCGCTGTTGGTTCACAATTCTTACCCCATTCCTTACTTACATTTATATATTTATATCAACAACCTATGAGGGATTACTGGTTTGGGACAATATTCAAGCATGAGAGTTCCAATGAAATGTAGAGAAAGTCTGTGATTTGGAGATTCACCTTCCAATCTGTTATGTTACTGTTCTTTGTGAAATATGAACTTTTATTCAGCAAGGTCAAAAATAGGTTTAAGTATTAGAAATATCTCATAATTTTTGTTGTCTCCATGATTGAAGGCAAGAGAAAAGCCACTGAAAATAAAAAAGTAGAAGGATATGACATTTTAAAAAGATCCTCAGATGATTTGATGAAAATTAAAATTTCAGAAGCATGATTTATAATAATTTCTGGGGGAATTGACATGGTAAAATGTCATTGGTTTTCATGATTCCATTTCATCAAATATTTTTTGGTTGTTAAAAAGCACATAAAAAAGTATGGGTGGCTCTGAGGGGTTTCTATTTATTAAGGCACTTACTATTATTTATGTAGGAATTTATTAAGGAAAGTAATAAAGATGTAAATTCTGATTCAGTAGATCTTGGGAGTCCTGAGATTTTGTATTTCTCATCAGCTCACCAGTGAGGATGATGCTCTTTTTAATTTTTTTTTTTTTAAAAAAGCTTTAGATTACATAAATGTCACACAATATTATATGGATTCCCATATGTCCCACCTCTGCCCCTTCCACTCTTTCCCACATTAACATCTTTCATCAGTGTGGTATAATAGTTACAGTTGATGAACACATATTGAAGCATTGCTACTAACCGTGGACTATAGTATACATTATGATTTACTCCCTGTCCTGCAGAATTTTGTAGGTTATGACAAAATATATAATGACCTGTACCCGTCATTGCAAAGTCATTCAGGACAATTCCAATGTCTCCAAAATGCCCCCATGTTACACATATTCCTTTCTCTCCCTCCCCTCAGAACCTCTGGTGGCCACTGCCTTTATATCAATGATAAAAGTTCTTCCATTGCTAGAATAATAATAAGCCTATAATAGAATAATAATGTGTGTGCTTTAGTCCATTTTTAATTACCCAATCTTGAGAATTTGGTGATGGGGATGCCCACTCTGTTTCTAATTGAGAGGGGGCTTAGATCCCGTGGGGCAGATGGATGGAACTATCTTGCTTGTAGTTGCAGATATTCTCTGTTCCTTGAGAACATCATCATCTCCTTGTTAGCTGTCCTGGGTGAATCCAAGGACCTGGAGAGTAGGTGTTGCAACTCTGCTGAGATTCAGGGCTCAACTGGCATAAGACTGGACCAAATATTTAAGTCTCTGGGACATATATTTAACAAGAACAGTGCTAATTATAGGTTCAAATAAAAGGGGCAGGAAAAGCCATATGTAGGGAAACTATAAATGATTTTAACTCTATTACACTGGGGAGCATTAATTCCAAAGTAAGGCCCACTGACAGGGTGCCGAATTCCTGAGATTGTCTGTCCTGCTTATAGTGTCTGGGTGTCTCTAGATCTCTCAGGAGTCCCACTGTTTGAGACACTGTTTACTGTGACAGTCAATGAGATCCTGCTTCTACGTGCATAAGGGTAACCTTTGGAATGACCTCCCATCTCACTTTAAATCTCTTAGCCATAAAAACTTATTTGTATTTAATATTTCTCCCTTTTGGTCAAGGCCTTTTAATGGATTCATTGCTAGTTGGAACTTAATTATAATCCCTCAGTGACAGGGAGAATCTTCGCCAAGAACATGTCCCATGCTGGGGGGAAGGTAGTGCGTTTATATGCTGAGTTTAGCATAAGTAAAGGCCACATTTGTGCAACAAGGAGGCTCTCAGGAGGTAACTCTTAGGCAATATATATTAATAGACTAAGTTTCAACTTCACGAGAAAAGGTTCATAAGCACAATCATCAATATCAAGGGCCTGCCATAATGGTCTGTCTTCCTTCACTAGGCACTGCCCTTGTACTTGAGGGGTTTTTTGTTCTATTAGAGAATGTAGCAGGACTCCCCCGGAGGGGAATTCAGTATTTTTTCAGTTATTATATGGGTCTCCACCCACTGAGACAATGCCCCATGAACACTTAAACATACTGTTATGCCTTAGAGGCATGCCCCAGGTGCACCCCTCCACAAACATACACCCATCACAGCCACCCCACAATAGTGATCCTCCACTGCCACATTTGTTGCTTTGACCCCTGTTAGAGCTACCTACATCACCTGGTATCTTGTCAAAGGCTCTACTGAATCATGGAAGGTCCCAGCCTTATGAAGAGTCCTGCCCAAATTTTTGTTTTTCCATGCATTGCAAAGATTGATGAAATGACTGACTCTAGACTTGGACATAGCATGGTGGACAATAGAAGGTGCAATGATCTCATCTTGGGGGCAATCAGTGCTGAGGGCTGAAGAAGCAGCTGCTGGTTCTTCACTCATCTGCAGTCAGCACCACTTCCCCCTAACCTTGATGGCTTCCAGGAGGGGAGAGCACATAGGAAGGCCCCCTGAGCCTGTAACTAGGACTTGAGCACTCCCTCACACTCCTTCTCTCAGCCCACTCTTCCTCCTCAGGGCATGGAGAAGACCTACAGACCAAGGATGAAGAGACCCTTAACTGTAGTACATCAGCCATTTCAGGGGCTCCAGCTCCTACCTACAAACAAACAAAATCCCAAAACTTTCCTTAGTAACCACTCCTCCTCCCAGCATCCACTGGACTGGCATCTCATGGGGGAAACTCTTGTGGCAATTTGAGATTATTTATGAATCCCAAAAGGAGAAAGATTATGTTTGTAAACTAATCTATTCTTCTGGGTGTGATATCCTTTGATTATATTGAATTCAGCTGAGGGGTCCTTGTTTAAATTACCTGTTAAGATTAGGGCTTTAGGAAGAAAAGAGGGACTTCTGGGAAGATGGTATCAAAGTAGATAGACAGAGCTCAACTCTCTCACAAAGAACAATGGAGAAAGGGCAAAAATCTACCCGAGGGAGCTGCTTTGGGGATCTATAGAACAGGAAAGTGCTGTACATCATCCAGGACAGAGTCAGACAGATAGAAAACCGTGAGTTACTTGCCCCTGTGGCTAGAAATGGCACATATACCCCACCCTCAAGGCAAATAGCCTCAGTAAAACCCCTGGCTCACTGTAGCCAATTGAGTGGGAGGGATTGTTCCCTGGGAGGAAGATGGGTCTGGCAGATGGTGGAGAGTGGTTTCCTTTTAGTGAGTTTCGGCAGCTGAGCCCCCTTTGAATCTCAAAAAAAAAAAAAAAACC
>JAQZBX010100451.1:0-11364 GCA_029593785.1 Cabassous unicinctus | reverse complement strand
GCCCTGGGGGAGGGGGACAGGGAGCTGGTCAGCAGGTGGGGTGAGCTCCTGTGTCAGGCGGGGGCCATGTGGGCCTGGCACATACTCAGGTGTGGGGGTCTGGGGTCGGGGAAGGGGCAGGGGGACAGGGGGTGAGGGAGTCCCCTGGCCCTCTCCTTTTGTTTTTTTCATTTGTGAAAAATTGTGGTAACATCTATAACATGGCATTTCCCCTTTTATCCAACCCCTTCCTTTCTGAGGAACTCCTCCTTCCTTGGAGTTGGGTGGGAGGCCAGTGGTGAGCAGGAAGGGGTAGGAAGAGGACCCAAGAGCTACAGGGGTGAGGGGGGGGTTCCGAGGCGTGGTGGTGGCGGTTGGGGGTCGCAGTTCAGCTTGGCTTCTGGTTCATTCCTGGGAGGGCAGCGCCAAGGTCCAGAGAGGGGCCCGGCTGGTGTCAGCCAGCCAGTCAGCTGTGAGGCCAGGGCTGTGGAGGGTGACCTGGACAGCTTCCCGCCAGCTCTAGGGAGTGCCGCCTTTGTGACCAGGGCTTCAGGGTTCTTCTCTGGACACGGGGGGGTGGGGGTGGGGAATGGTGCCTGCACTGTAGGGCAGTGGGCGGGTGGGGGGAGAAGCCAAACCCTGCAGGGTTTGGGGTACCTGGCCTGTGGGGAAGCCTGGCAGGTGGGCATGAGGGATGGGGAGACATGGAAGATGATGAAGGTGCCCCCATAGGGAAAAGATAGCCCCCAGCCCTGCTGTGCAGAAAGGTGAGGGCTGTGCCAGGCTGGGAACTCACGTTTGGGTGTACTCGTGCCCGTGCTGGCCTTGACCCCTTCCTCAGGCCCTCCTGCAGTGGGGGAGGCCACCTGGGGGGGGACCTGTGCAGACAGAGGCTTGGAGGGAGGCAGGCGCACGAGGCCCTTGTGCCCAGCTTCTGCAGAGTGGCGGGACGGCGGCATCCTCGTCACCACCTCCCGTTTCCCGTGCCCATTTCTCTTTGCGGGCTGTGGCCGAGCAGGCGTCCTGCTTGCATCATCACGGTTGGAAACCCGGCCGGGGTGCACATCCCAGACTACCCCTCACTGCTCGCCAAGCCTGAGGCCAGCAAAGGGCCCATTTCGGGCCACTGGGCCCTCCTGTGGGTTGGCGGTCATGATTCCTGGAGACCCCAGGCCAGCACGCGGCCCGCTGCGAGCTTGTGCAGGCCCGACTGTGTGCCCGGCCTTCTCAGTGGCGCGCATGCCCACTCTCCGAACCCACTCACTCACCCTCTTCTCCCCGTGTCCCCCCAGGGCTGAGGCTCCCGGCCTCGTGATGCATGTCCCCGCAGGACCCCAGCGCCTCGGCCCGCAGCCCCGGCCCGCCATGCTGCTGCCCCCCCAGCGCCCACTGGTGCTTCCCCTGCTGCTGCTGCTGCTCCTGGGGGCCACGCGGGTGGGCGCGACCAGGCCGGGTGGGGGCCCGCGGCCCGCCTTCCGCACCTTCGCGGCCAGCGACTGGGCCCTCAGCCACCTGGTGGTCCACGAGCAGACTGGCGAGGTGTACGTGGGCGCCGTCAACCGCATCTTCAAGCTGTCGGGTAACCTGACGCTGCTGCGCGCCCACGTGACGGGCCCCGTCGAGGACAACGAGAAGTGCTACCCGCCGCCCAGCGTGCAGTCCTGCCCGCACGGCCTGGGCAGCACCGACAACGTCAACAAGCTGCTGCTGCTGGACTACGCCGCCAACCGCCTGCTGGCCTGCGGCAGCGCCTCACAGGGCATCTGCCAGTTCCTGCGGCTGGACGACCTCTTCAAGCTGGGCGAGCCGCACCACCGCAAGGAGCACTACCTGTCGAGCGTGCGCGAGGCCGGCAGCATGGCGGGCGTGCTGATCGCCGGGCCGCCGGGCCAGGGCCAGGCCAAGCTCTTCGTGGGCACGCCCATCGATGGCAAGTCCGAGTACTTCCCCACGCTGTCCAGCCGCCGGCTCATGGCCAACGAGGAGGACGCCGACATGTTCGGCTTCGTGTACCAGGACGAGTTCGTGTCGTCGCAGCTGAAGATCCCGTCGGACACGCTCTCCAAGTTCCCGGCCTTCGACATCTACTACATCTACAGCTTCCGCAGCGAGCAGTTTGTCTACTACCTCACCCTGCAGCTGGACACGCAGCTGACCTCGCCCGATGCAGCCGGCGAGCATTTCTTCACCTCCAAGATCGTGCGACTCTGCGTGGACGACCCCAAGTTCTACTCGTACGTCGAGTTCCCCATCGGCTGCGAGCAGGCGGGCGTCGAGTACCGCCTGGTGCAGGACGCCTACCTGAGCCGGCCCGGCCGCACTCTGGCTCGCCAGCTGGGCCTGGCCGAGGACGAGGACGTCCTGTTCACCGTCTTCGCCCAGGGCCAGAAGAACCGCGTCAAGCCGCCCAAGGAGTCCGTGCTGTGCCTGTTCACGCTCAAGGCCATTAAGGAGAAGATCAAAGAGCGCATCCAGTCTTGCTACCGCGGCGAGGGCAAGCTCTCGCTGCCCTGGCTGCTCAACAAGGAGCTGGGCTGCATCAACTCGGTGAGTGGGGGCCCCACGCGGCCCCGACCCCCTGCCTAGCCTCCGCCACACCCTTTCCCCGGAGAGCCCAGGCCAGGCCTCGCAGCCCACTCTGGGCCCCTGACCCCGTCCTGCTCGTTTACGAAAGAGGGGCCATGAGACCACCTGCCTGAATGGTTCCTGAATTTATCCCCTGGGGCAGCCGGCTTGTCCCTTTGAGCGAGGAGGTGCCGTCCCCACGTCCTAGAGGTGAAGGAGGGCTCACACAGCCGGTAGGGAGCACGCCAGGCTGTGCCTTTGCCTCGACTCTGCTTGCCATGTGCCGTGAGGGCCTGGGCGTGGCACGGGGCTCCTCCGGCCCCTCCAGGGCTTGTGCTGTGCAGGCTGCAGGCTGTCCACTCCACCAAGGCCGGTCCTGACCCCCGGGGCAGCCTGGTTGGACACGTGGGGCCGGGAGCTCGGTGGCTCGCGGCAGCCAGTGCCGGTTTCTGAGTGCCGGCTGGGGGCCGAGCCCAGGGCCAGCTGCCCTCCCTGGAGGACCTCGTTTTGCTCTCCTGGCAGCCTGGGCATTGGGAACCCCTGTTTCATAGGCAAATACCCCGAGGTGCAGGGTGTTGGATCCAGATCTTCAGAGCCAGGCTTCTGGCAGCTCTGCGTTTCCCACCCAGGGGACTCTCCTGGTGGCCAGGAAATCCTGTCCCCGCTCTGGCTCAGCATCCTCCTCTCTGAATTGGGAGCGAGGGATGCTGGCTCATCTTCCCGGGACAGCGAGGGTCCCTTTGGCCCTCCTTCCTCAGGGTCTTGTGTGTCTTCACATCAGCCTCTCAAGGACGGCACTTTTTCGTCATTCGCACAGATGGAGAAACTGAGGCTCGGGGGGCAGGGCCTGGCCGAGGTCCGCCACGTGCTGTCCTCGGCTGCAGGACCCCACGTTCCCTGCGCCTTCCTCCTTCCTTCTGCGTGCTCTGTGTTTGGGGCTTGGCTGGGGGCTGTTCTCCCTGCCTCTCTCTTATCCATTGCTTTCCCGCTTCTCTCCTTGTCCTCCTCGCCCCCTCTGAAGGCTCCCACTCAGTCCTGCCATCACCTCTGGGCCGTCTGTCTCCTCGCTGTGCCCTGCCCTGGAGGCCCCAGCCGTTCCCCTCCGCTGCACCTGCCTGTGCGCTCTGCACCTGCCCCCGCAGCCCCCGTGCCCCCCTGCCCACGTCCCCCTGTCTAGGGGAGCCAGAGCCGTGCCCTGGCCCACCTTCAACGCTGCCCTCCCCCCCCCCAGCAGTGCCCGCTCCCCCTCCCTTTCTCAGGAAACTTGCGCTATCGATTACTTATCCGCTTCCCTGGCTCAGACGCTTCCTCTGTGCCGGATACCCGCCCTCCGCCTTTTACGGGCCACCAGCTCTCTCCTGCCTTAAATAAATCCGCCCTGCACCCCGCCCCCACCGTCCCCGCTGGTGGCCCCCCATCTCTCCTGCCAGCCTCTCTCTCTGTCCCCCTACCCCGGGCCCTCTGGCCATTGCAGGCTGGCTCCCCTCCACCCAGCTGACTTTCTCGGTCCCTGTGACAGCGGGCCTGGCCCTTCCTTGATGTTCACTCATGGACGGTCTCCTTTGGGGACTGAGAGTGGATCCCTTTGCTTTCACCCCAAGCAAATGGGTTCATCAGCGATGCCTCCCCCCACCGGCACACTGGCATCGTGGAGCCTCGGTTTCTCCATCTGTCCATTGGGGCCAGGAACCCGGGAACTCCCAAGAGTGTCCAGGCCACCCTGAGGCTGTAGCATTCGGCCAGGTCCCTCTCTCCAGGCCTTAGACGACCCCCCACCCCGGGTGGAGGGCATGGAGGACGGTCTGGGCAGGCAAGGGCCGCACGGCTCACCCTTTCCCTCTCCCAGCCCCTGCAGATCGACGACGACTTCTGTGGGCAGGACTTCAACCAGCCGCTGGGGGGCACGGTCACCATCGAGGGCACGCCCCTGTTCGTGGACAAGGATGACGGCTTGACCGCTGTGGCCGCCTACGACTACCGTGGCCGCACCGTGGTGTTCGCTGGCACCCGCAGCGGCCGCATCCGCAAGGTGAGGCCCTGCCGGGCAGGGCATGGCTCAGCGGGCGAGGAGGTGGAGGACGCAGCCCTGGGTCATAGGCGGGGGTGGGGGGTGGGCAGGTGCAAAGGCCCCGCTGCTCTTTGGGCGACAGACTTGGTGGAGAAAGAGGGTGGGGTGCTGCTGGAGGGGCTTCGGCTCGCCTGTGACCCCCGACATCCCCGCCCCAATGCTGCAGTCTCTTGCTCTTCAGATGGGGGCTGTGTGAAGACCCTGTTTTGGTCTCCAGAACACAGGAAGGTGGGCCTCCCTGCCCCTTCCCCTCTTGGTGGCTCCAGGCCTGTGGAGAAGGGGGTCCCACCCCAGCCCTGGCATGGCAGCTGGGCCCAAAGATGCTGAGGTGGGGTCTGGGCGCTCAGGGAGAAAGTTCTGGGCTGTCCCTTTAAGGGCACACGGTGAGCTCAGGACGCTTTCTGTTGGGGGGTGGCCGGGCCCGTGCAGCCCCCTCCCCTCCTGGGCCCCCGCCCTGAGCCCTGGGGATCCGATGTCTGCTGAGGCAGCACTTGGCTGGAGGTAGTGGAGCCTCCATACTGCCCGGGCCTCCCACCCTCCTGCCAGCCCAAGACTGCAAGGTCAAGGTCAGGGCAAGGGTGGCGTCCCCTCCCCACACCATTGCCTCATGCAGCGGGTCACGGGGTGACAGTAGAGGGACGGTCTTCAGGGCCAGCGCTGAGGTAGGGCCCTGGCCTTTCCCAGTTCTCCTTTTCTTGCCAGCCGGTTGAGCTCAGCAGAGCTGGGTGTGGAGCCGAGCCCTGGGGGCGGGAACGGGGACCTTCTGGAGGGTGGGGGGCAGGAGGGAAGCAGTCCTGTGGGCGAAGGTCTGACTTGCTGGGGCCAGGGCTGGGTGGGCCCGGTGTGGAGGAAGTTCCAGGGAAGACGGCGGGCGGGTGGCAGGGAGCTGCAGAGGGTCCACGAGCAGGGGCGGGTCAGTGGATGAAATACCAGCTGTCCCGAGGGCTGGCGCTGACACAGCACTCCTGCCTGGCATGTCGCTGGGTCTGCTGGCAGCCCCTCGCCTAGGGGCGGGGGCCCGGGCCTGGGGCCAGCAAGGGCCAGCCTGCTCTCTGAGCCCCTCTGCAGCTGGTGGGTGGGGCTAGGGTCTCCCTACTGCTTCTTGTGACATGGGTACTTGTGGAGGGGCCTGGGGGGCCTGAGGTCGTGAAGGGTTCCTGTTCACAGCGGCTGGGAGTCTGGGGGCCTATGGGGCTGTGGGAGGCCAGCCTCAGACCCCCTCTGCTTTCCGAGCCCCAGGCTCGTGTCTCCCCATTACCTGGTTGCCCTGTGGCTTAGGGTGAGGCAGCAGTTCAGACCCTGCCCTGGGCCAGGCCTTTTCCAGGATGGGGCTGGGGGCCTTCCACCCAGTGCACACCACCCTTGCCAGGCTTGGGAGGCTCCACCCAGAGGCAGGGTGTTTGGGGGTGTCTGGCAGGGGCCTCTGCTGTGGCTGGAGAGAGCCTCACCCTGGGGTGGAGGCTGCGGGAGCCCCTGAACTGCGGCCTGGCCCTGGCCCACTTCACAGAGCAGGGGAGTGACGTTCCGAGGGTTCCTAGAGCAGGGAGCCATCCCTTGGGGTGGCTGAGGGAACTGTAGATGGGCCGCAGGCTGCCACCCACAAATCTCCTCTGTAAGCTGGGAGAACGGGTTCATCTGGCCTGCCCTGACTCCCTTCTGCCCCAGGGGCAGCCATGCTGGGGGGGTGGGGCTCTGGTCTGGGGAGCAGGCAGGACACAGCTGTTCCCTGGGAATCCTGGCCACGCTACCTGCCCCCACTTCCCTTCTCCCCGCCAGCCCTCCATTGAGGATTCCAGCAGGGGAAACTGAGGCCCAGAGAGTGGAACTGTGGCTGTCAAAGAGGCTGGGGAAGCCACAGCAGGTCATTCCCTGCCTCCTCCCCTCCAGAGCTGCCCCACAGAGGGCAGGTGGGCGTGGAGACCGGCCCAGCATCCAGGCCAGGCTCCTCCTTGCGCTCAGTGTTTGCACAGCTGCTGGGTGGCCAGCTGGGGAGGTTGAGTCTGGGCCCCCCAGGGCTCTCATCGGGGCCTGACATAGCTGAGTCCTCGCCAGGTGAGCCTGGCAGGCCCCTTCCCGCTCAGAGCCAAAGGACCTTCCTCCGAGGCCTGGGGCCCCAGGGCCTTGTGAGGTGTGAGGCTCCCGCCACAGGCCCGGCCCCCGGCCCCCTTTCTGGGGCATGTGGGGTCAGCCACGCCCAGGACTGCTGGCTGGTGAAGTGAAGGGGGCAGCTCGGGACGGCGGGGTCTGCAAGCTGGGGAGAGGGTCAGGCCCGCCTCTCCCGTCAAGATGTGCCCTCTGCCTCACCCCATGGGCGCAGTCACGTCCAGCCCAGACCGGATCCCTGGCAACCCCCCCCCCGCTGGATTCGTCGGCTTGTTCTGGAGGTCTTGGGAAACCCCGTTGGATGGGTTTCTCATGCCCTGTGGCCCGCGCCCCCATCTTGAGCAGATGGCGTGCCCTTGGCGTGCACCTCAGCCCTACACAAAGCGGCTGTGTGACTGTGAGCAAGTCGCCGTGCCTCAGTTTCCTTGTGCGCCTGTCAGGGGGTTGCACCAGAGCCCCACCAGGGATCGCCCTGGGAGCTTTCCCAGGTGTTGGCGCCTCACTTCACCGACTCTTGGAGTTCTCGCAACTGCCGCGTCTGGTCTGTAAACCAGGGAAACCGAGGCCCGGGGTGGTCACTGTGATTCTGGAACCTTTGCTCTGATTGGCTTCTTCCCTCTTTTCTCTGGGGATCCCTGGAGGGGAGAAAATGAGGGCCTCAGCAGCTCGCAGGGAGCTGGGCCCATTTCAGTGAGCCCCTCCCTCTCTTAGCGGGCCTGGGGCCTGGGTCCTGGCTTTCCAGGGCATGGGCTTTCTGCCAGCCCTGGGGCAGCTGCAGCGAGCTGCCCACCTGGCCTCCACCCGTGTGCTGGGACTGGACCCTGAGGCCAGCTCTGGGGGCGCATGGGGGCAGAGACAGGGACACCAGCGCCCACTCTGAGCAGGAGAAACCTCGATGGAAACCCAGGGGAGAGGGCTCGCGGTCCAGCCCCTTTGAGGTCAGGGGTCATGGCCTTGAGGGAGAATGAGTGACCAGGAAGTTTTTAGGGTACCAAGGCCCTGTCATCCTGCTCCCCTCTGCCTTCCCCTGTCTGGGTATGAGTCTGGGCTCCCTGGACAGGGTACACCGGCCAGTAGTGCCCAGACCCTAGCTGGCCAGGGGCAGGGGCCGGGAGGATATGAAAGGGACTCCATGCCTGCCCCTCCATCGGGGTCCCAGGCCCATTCTGCCTGCCCTGGCTGCGTGGCCTCCCCCAGGTCCTGACTCTCCACCTCCTGGCCGGACCCACGGCAAGGACGCCTGCTCAGGCCTCTCCTTGGCCGGGGGCCCAGGCTGGCGGGCGGCAGGAATTCCCTCTCCATCTCGTCCTTCCACAGCGTCCCGACCCAAGCCTGGGCGTGGGGTGACGGCGGTCACAGGGCTGGAGCCCTGGTGGGGAGGGCCGGGGGGAGCTCCTCAGGTCCCGCCCGACGCCAGGCATCCTCCTGCTGGCCGGTGCTGGCCTCTCCTTGCTGTCTGGGCCTTGGGCCCCCTTCCCCCCACCCCCTGCCCCGAGTTTCCATCAAGACCCCTGCTCTGAGGCGGGCTGGACCTGGCTGCGCTGTCTGAGCGTGGCGGGTGCTGGTGCCCACCCCTCACCGTGTGCTGCAGCCCCCAGCTGAGCCAGCGGGCAGGGCTGCCGTGCTGGCCGCTCCCCTCCTTTCCCAGGCCTGCGCCTTCCTGGGCTTTGAGCAGCGTCTGGGGAGCTCCAGGGAGTTGGCTGGCCTCGGGCCAGGCCCCGGCAAACGTGTTGTTGTGTAAAATTGTAGTCGATTAATTTAAGACCTGCCAACTTCAGCTGCTCAGGGCCGCACTGGCCTCGCTGGGGCTCCGGGCTGCCTGGGGGCGCCCTGCCGCCTCCTCCTCCCTCCCCCGAGGCTCCTGCCTGCCACCTGCCCCCTTCCCTCTGCAGGAGGCAACCCTTCCTTCTGGAATGTCTCTCCTGGCACCCCTCCCAGGCCTCTTCCCTCCCAGAGCCCCTGGCCCACCCCGCCCCCTAGGCCCTGAGTCCTGGAGCCAGCTGGGTACCCGTGATGTGGGGGAAGAGGGGGCGCCCTGCAGGCCAGCTGCCCTCTCCGAGGCAGCACAGGTGGGGGTTGTCCCCTGCCCACGGGGCCAGAGCAGGGGGCGCCTGCCAGGTCGAGGCCAGAGCTTGCAGGTGGGGGTCGGCCCTTCTGCCTGAGCCCAGCCCATACATCACAAGAGCATCTGGAGTCCCGTATTTGGCACGTGATCTCGGGGTAGCCAAACGCTGGCAGCTCAGCCCCGCTCTCAGAAGGTGCTGTAGGCCTGGGTGCAGCTCATTGAAGGGGCGCCATGGGCCATGGGGTGTTGGGCAAGGGATGGGGTGCGGGGTCCTGGCTGGCAGGGAGGCTTGTCCCCTGGCTGTCCTATTCAGGGCTCTGTCTCCCCCATGTGGGGTCCTGCCTCACTCCAGAGCTGTGTCAGCTCCAACCTACCTCATGAGCCTCCTTTAGGGTCCCAAGGATGTGCACTTGAAGTAGGGCCTGGGCGCAGGGGTGGGTGTATCTCTCCAAGGCTTGGAAGCCTTTGGCCCTGTTTCCCTGTGCAGCCCCAGCCCTGCCGCATTTTGGGGGCCTGTTGTAGGAGATTCAAGCCCCCCTCCCCTGGCTGAAGCCCCCCCCCAGGCCTCTGCAGCTGCAGTTCCCATTGCCTGAAGCAGCCCCCGCCCCTCCCTCCAGGCAGTGATGTCCCTCCTGGGCTCCAGGTGTAGCCTACTAGGCACCTGCTGTGTGCCAGGGCTGCCCTGGGGACGGAGAGCACTTCCTGCCCTCCAGAGGCCGTCTCCTTTCTAGAAGCTTCTCAGTTGGCTTTAGATACTTCTCTGCCCTCCTCTGCCCCTGCCACAGATGGGTGAGGTTCTCCATACACCTATGTGGAGCCGAATCTCTCCCACCAGCCTTTTGCCTTTCTGTTCTTGGGGGAGGGACACGGGCCTGTTCCCAGGCTCCTCCCACCCCCACCCCAGAGCCCCCTGGTCCTGGGCTGAACCTGCTTGGTGCATCCAACACGGGATAGCTGCTCCCCACCAAGGGGAGGGACGGGTGGGGAGGACCCCTGCAGAAGGGCCGGGCAGAGGGGGCAGATGTGCTCGGGGACAGTGCAGGCCCTGGCAGCCCCTCAGCTGGGGGGCATGCCCCCTCCCCACCTGCTCCCCTAGGCAGAGATGCGTGGCTGGGGCTGGAGCGGAGCAGCCCACAGGATGCCGAGAGGCTGCGCCCCCTGCTTGGCGCCCATGGGCCACGCGGGCTTCCTCGTTCCTCATGCTGAGGGGGGAGAGGGCATGTGCAGGCACTTGCCTCTGCCTGTAGGGGGCAGCCCACCCCTCGCTGGGGCCAGTGTCCCGGCCCGTTTGCCTCTGGGATGACGTCTGCAAGGTATCAGGGATGTATGGAGTGGGCACAGATAATAGGGGGGGCTGCCTGACGTGCACCCCCATCTGTACCCCAGAATCCGCCCCCCTCCACAAAGGTGACCTCCTTGGCCAACCCCCAAACCCAGAGCTGCTGTGCTGACTTTGGGACTCGTGAGTCGAGTCCTGCAGTTGGTCTTCTTTCTCTCGTGTCTGACCCCCTTTGCTCAATGTCGTTTGTGAGATTCACCCTCGGTATTGCTGATAGCTGCGTTCTTTGTCGCTGCCTCGTTCGAATGTTCCAGGCACACGAGCATTTCTGTGTCCATCCCACGCTGGATGGGCTCTGTGGTGTTTTCAGTTTGTTTCTGGGAGCAGCGTTGCTGGGTCTAGGTGGGTTTTTCTTTATTTTGTCTCGAATCTCTAGAACTGAAACGTGCATTGTCATTGGTGTGGCTGTCAGGCCCCCTGCCATCTGTGTGGCTTTCCAGGGCCTCCCTGGAGGTGCCCAGTGCCTGGCTTGGATTTGGACCTAGATACGGAGGGAATGCGACCACCCACTCTGCTGTGTCTCGCTGCTCTCCCCACGGGGCATCGCAAGTGCATCCTGGGCGGTGGTCTCGTTACCCCTCGGGTGGCATTATAGAATGTCCTGCCAGTATCCTTGTGTGTCCTGGGGGAGGGACGGGCTCGGTCTGCCCTGGTGGGTAGAATTTGGAAGCCCGAGGGGCACGCGGACACCTCTCGCTTGCCCTGTGGTCTGAGCCGTCCCAGCCCTCGTCCCCAGGCCAGGGGTGCTCAAAGCAGAGTGTGCATCAGCTCTGCTTCCCGGTGGGTGGCAGCAGCCTCGGCCCAAGGAGGCAGAGGCCGGCAGGGTCCCCTCCAGGCCTTGCACCCAGGCTCACCTCCTTGTGGGGTCTGACTCATCTGCTTAGTTATGAGCGCACACTGCCCATGCTTACCTGCCCTCCCCATGGGGCAGACGTGGCTCTGCCACCCAGGCCCTGTCTGGGCGGGGGTTGGGCATGGAAGCCCCTGGTGGCAGATGCTGATGGGTACGATGATGGGTACGATGACCAGAGCGGCTCAGGACACTTGGGGGCTGAGCTGGGAAGGGCATTCTGGGAAGAGGGAACAGCAGGTGCCAGAGGCCCTCACTTGCACATGCCAGGGTGAGCAGTGGCTTTGGGCTCCTTTTGGCGTGGAAAGGCCCAGGTTTTTTGGGAATGCTTTACATTGTGCAGAGTGTGTAAATTCCTTGGTAAGTTACTATTTTTTTTTTTTTTTTAAAGATTT
>JAQZBX010100450.1:0-11375 GCA_029593785.1 Cabassous unicinctus | reverse complement strand
AAGACTTACTGTCTGATGGTTTGGACCCCTACTTTTTTGCATCCTAAACCAACAATGTTTTTGAGAGTGCTGGCCTGCCTATATGCCAGCTGTGCCTGGAATCTCAGTGGAGCTGCTCTCCTACTCTACAGCTCAAAGGACTCACCCAAGTGACCTGGTGAGGAGATGATGATTGACAATGGCCATCCCAGGGAATGGAGAGAGCCTGCAGCTGCAGGCAGGATAATTGCATCCACTCTACCCATGGGATATAAGCCCACTCTCACTTGGAGGTGGAGTGGACATCACCATCCCAGTCCCTTCAGGATTGGGGGAAGAGCTATGGACTAGAGTGGACTTAATGGTATTCTGTTGAAGACATATTGTGATTCAAGTAATGGAAGAAATTATAACAGTGAGGTGGAGCCAGTGGCCACTAGATGCTTTTGGGGCAGGGAGGGGAAGGGCAGTTGTAAAAGAGGATTTTTCAGGACTTGGGGATTGTCCTGAGTGACATTGCGGTGACAGATATAGGTCATTTTACATCAGCATATACCATACAGAACTGTGTGGAAGAGAGTGTGGTCTACAATGTAAAGTGTGGTCTATGCTTAGTGGCAAAGCCCCAGGATGTGTATATCCATTGCAGATGATGTGGCACACTAATGAAAGATGTTTATGTGGGATGTTGTGGGAGAAGTGGGAGGTGGGGAACATGGGAATCCCTGTGATTTTTGTGTAACATATATGTAATCTAAGCATCTTTTAATATATATATAAAAAATAACATTTATGTAAGCAAACGCACATATGTGCATATATATTTATATATCATTTTACAAATATTGGTTTGTATTGTGAAAAATTTGATTTTTACCCACAATAAAAAAAATAATAAAAATAAATATATAAATATTGTAGTGCATTTTTGGAATTCAGAGGGTGGAGTGTAGAAGTTTGGCTGTTTGATGAAATTATGAATTCTGAAAATTGATATTGGATTATGCTTGTAAACTGATCTGTTCATCTGGGCATGATTAAGTTATAATTGGGGCTTGAATTGGGTTATGTCAGTAGGGTATTGAGCCCCACCCCTTGATGTGTGGGGAATCAAAGATAAAAGTGTGGCAAAGGACAGAGTTTTAGCAGTTCTGATGTTGTACTTTTGTTGCTGGACCCCGGGGAGGCAAGCAGATTGAGGAACTTGGTCATGAGGAAAAAGAGAAAGCCCTGGGATAGAGACAAGCCATTTGCCTGATAGTCTACAGCTGGCCTTGTGGAGAGAGGCAGAAACTAGAGAGCCTCATAGTCTACAGATGACCTTGTGGAGGATACAGAGGAGCTAAGCGCAGAGAGAAATGGAGCCCTGGGAATAGAGGAACCCAAGAAGCCTAAATCCTGGCAAATGTCAGCAGCTGTCTTGCTCAAACATGTGGCAACAGACTTTAGTGAAGGAAGAAACTTATGCTTTATGGCCTGGTAATTGTAAGCTTCTTCCCCAAATAAATACTCTTTATAAAGATGAACAGATTTCTGCTATTTTGCATCAGCACCCCTTTGGCTGACTAATACATCATATGACAAGTTGTATTTGTTTCAGGTCATAATATTTAAGGATGCCAAGTTTAAAAGTATGTATTATCCAAGGATTTGCAGTCTCTTCTGTAGGGAATTAATGTGTTTCCAGTTGTATGCAGGAGAGTTGACCATTGTTAGGCAGAAATATATATATGTATATATGTTATTTTTATTTAGACACTAAGTATGATTTAAGGTAATGTGTATGGCTGCCGAGTTGACAAGGGGTAGACTGTGATGGTTAGGCTGTGTCATCTCAACCAGGTGATTGTGTCCAGTTGTTTGGTCAAGCAAGCATTGGTTTAATTGTAATACAAGGACATTTATGTGCTTTAGTCATCAGTGAGTTTAATGCATAGTTGGTTGATTACCTCTATGTTCAACCAGGGGGATTGCTGTCAGCAATAAGGGATGTTTTATTCAATCAATTAAATGATTTAAAAGGGGAAGTGATTTCAGCATTCAGAGAGAACTACCTAGCTAGTCTTTGGACAGTCAATGTCTCCCAGAAACTCATCAAGGACCTTCACTGGATTTTCATCAGAGCCCCTGGTTTGAAGCCTGCCTGCAGAACCTGGACGTGTGCATCCCTATGGTCACACAAGATACTCATAAAATCTCATACTAAGACCAAAAACATATAAGAAGCCTAATAAACAAAGTACAAAATGGCTGAAGTAGCTCCTGTCTGATGTATAATTACTTTACATATAAATTGATTAAACTCTCCAATCAAACATGCAGATTGGCAAAAGGATAAAAAAGGATTTTCTAAGTATATGTCATTTACAAGAGATAAAACTTAATTAAAAGATGAAAGGTTGAAAGTGAAAGGATGGAAAAATATTGCATGCATATGAAAACCAAAAGAAAGTGAGGTGGCTATACTAATATTGAACAAAAGACCTTAAGTCAAAATCTGTTTCAGGAGACACAAGGACAACACATATTTAAAAGGTGTCAGTAGACAAAGAATTATTAACATTTAGAAACATAAAGGCAGGCCAGGCATCTCACGAGTTTGGTGCCCTGCCAGTGTGTCCTACTTTGGAATTTATGCTCCCCAGTGTGACAGAGTTGGGCTCAGGTGTGTTTTTGCTGCACATGGCACTTCTGCCTCTTCTATTTGAACCTAAAGTTAGTACTAGAGTTGATATGTGTATGTTCAAGAAGCTTAAATCTTTGGGTTGTCCATGTGCCAGCTGGGCCCTGAATCTCAACAGAGATGCAACACCAACTCTCCAGTTGATTGCACTCAATCAAAACAATTAACAAGGTGATGATCATGGACAATGATCATCCCAAGGAACTGAGAGAATCTGCAACTGCAGGCAAGCTTGTCCCAACCATTGGTTCCATGGGATCTAAGCCCCCTCTCAATTAGAGTTGGAGTGGGCATCACCATCCAAGCATCCTCAGGATTTGGGAATGAACAATGGGCTGGAGTAGACTTACTGGTACTCTGCTATATATTTATTGTAAATCTAGCAATGGAAGAACTTTTATCATTGATGTGGAGGCAGTGGCCACTGGATTTTCTGAGGGGAGGGAGGGGAAAAACAGGTTAAATAAAAGGACATTTTTAAGACTTGGGAATTGTCCTGAATGACATTGCAATGACAGATATAGATTATTATATATCTTGCCATAACTTACATAATTGTGTGGGAGAGAGTGTAAACTACAATGTAAACTATAATCCACACTTAGTGGCAATGCTCCAAAATGTGCTCAACAATTGTAACAAATGTACAACACTAATGAAGGATGTTGCTAAGGTGGGGGAAATATAGGAAGTGGGGCATATGATAATCCATTATATTTTTAATGTAATATTTATATAATCTAAGTATCCTTCAAAAATAAAAAATGTATTAAAAAAATAAAAAAAGAAACACATATGCACCTAAACACAGACCCCAAAATACTGGAAGCAAACTTTTTCAGAACTGAATGGAGAAATAGGAATTCCTATAATATGAGATTGAGATTTCAATACACTGCATATTGGCAGAAATTAATACGGAAGCAGAAGACATGAACAATATTATAAACAGAATCATCATTACACACATATATAGAACACTCCACCCAATTACAACAGAATACACATTCATCTTAAGTGTACATGGACTATTCTCAAGGGTAGATCACTGTTCATTCACAAAACATGTATCAATAAATTTAAATAGATTGAAATTTTACCAAGCAACTTTCCAACTGGAGTATAATGAAGATACAAATCAATAACAGAAAGAAAACTGGAAAATACACAAGTATGTGGGAATCAAACAATACTCTCTTAAGCAAACAATGGATCAATGATGAAATCATGAGAAAAATTAGGAAATATGTTGAGAAAAAATAGAGTTAAAAGACAGCATACCAAAATATATGAGATGAGACAGAGGCAATACTTCAAGGTACACAAGGTATATATGCCTATAATAAAAATAAATTTCAAGTCATTTAAAATGTCACATCTGGATGAACTAGTAAAAGATCAAACTAAACCAAAAATTCATAGAATGCTTAGACAGAAGACAAATTATGCAGAGATAGATAAACAATTGAAAGAATCATGGAAACTAAAAGTTGCTTCTTTGAGGAAATCCATAAAATTGACAAACTTACTAAATTGGCAAAGAAAAAAACAGAAGACCCAAATAACTATGACCCAAAATTAAATGGGAAATATTACCACTGATATTGCGGAAGTTAAAAAGTTTTAAGAGAATTCTATGCAGAATTGTACACCAACAAATGATAATCTAGAGGAAATATTTGAATCCTTAGAAACACCAAAGTTACCTAAACTGATATAAAAATAAATAGAAGATCTGAATAATAAAAATCTTCACAACAAAGAAAACCCAGGACCAGATGGATTCACTAGCGAATTCTATGAAACATTCCAAGAAGTATTAAAACAAAACCTTCTCAAACTTTCTGGATAAAATGGGGAGGAATTAACTCTTCTTATTTCATTCTCTGAGGCCAGTTACCTTAATTCCAAAGCCAGAAAAAAACATTATATGAAATCTAGAGACAAATTTCCTACATGAATACAGATGCATAAAATCCTCAAAAGTACTAATAATTTGAATATATAGCATATTAAATACATTATACACTATAACCAAGTGGGATATCTCAGGAATTGCAACAGTGGATGAATATATGAAAATCAATCTATGTAATACACCACATCAATAAAACAAAGGGAAAAAACTAAATTAATGTAGAAAAGGCATTATCAAAATTCAACATTTTTTTTCAAATAAAAAGGAACACAGGGTAATTTCCTTAAAATGATATAGGACGTACATGTAAATCCATAGCTTACATTAAATTCAATTGTGCAAAACTGAAAGGTTTTACTGAGCTCAGGAAGAAGCCAAGGATGTTCAATTTCATGACTGCTATACAACATAGTTGTGGAAGTCTTTTGCAAGTCAATTAAGCAAGAAAAAGGAATGAAAGGCATCCAAATTGGAAAGGAAGAAATAAAACTATTTTTACTTTCAGATGATATTATCCTTATATATAGAAAAAAAACAAAAAATCCACAAGAAAAGCATTATACCTAATGTAAAAATCATCAAAGTCCCGATCTAGAAGATTAATATGCAAAAATTTGGTTACATTTCTATACACCAGCAAAGAATATTCTGATATGGAAAATAGTTTTTAAAAGTCCACTCACAATAGTTTCTAAAGTATAAAATAATATAGGAATAAATATAACCAATGAGGTGAAAACTTATACATTGAAAGCCACAAAATAAAGCTGGAAATAATTAATGGAGAACAAAGTATATCCATGTTCATAGTTAGGGAGACTTACTACTATTAAGATGTCCATATTACCCAAAGGGATTTACAGATCAATCAATTCTTATCAAAATTGCAGCACATTTTTTACACAAATGGAAAACCCAGTCCTGAAATTCAAATGAAATTGCAAGTGGACTCACATCGCCAAATGAATATTTAAAAAGAACAAATTTGAAAGTTTCACATATCCTGATATCAAAACTTATTTCAATGCCACAATAACCAAGATAGGATGACAGTTACTTCAAGAAAATTGTATAAATCAATGGAACAAAATTGAGAGTTCTGAAATAAACCCATACATCTATTGTGTACTGGCTTTTTGTCAAGGGTGCCAAATATACTAACTGGGGAAAGAATTTCTCTTCAACAAATAGTTCAGGAAATTAGAACACATACCTCTTTATGTCTTCTGGTCTCTGCAGTTCTTCACATTTTTTCACAGGACCTAAAATTTTACTCTAAATATTCAGCTGTTTTTCCTCTATGAACAGCCAAAATCAAGTGAAAAGATTCCCTCTTCATATGCATCCACTTATCAAATTTGCATAAAGGTTATTTACAAAGAGGGAAATGGTTGATTAGGGATAAATTGGTAATGTGAATTTCAAAAATCTTTTCAAAATGCAAAAATAAATTCTATTATCTTTATGATCTGTATGATCTGAAATCTGTTTGAATCATCTGATATTTTAGCAAAATGTTTATGAAATCCTGTCCTATATTAATCTTTAGCTGCAATATCCTTGTCTATAATATATATGAAAGTATCAATCATATATATACTATAAATCCTCCCTTTAAAACTTTATTAACAATAATTTTATTCATGGGCAAATGATTATAATGTATTATAAACAGAATAAAACACCCTTTTGTTCCTGAATTTTAGGGGGAAAAAAGTATTAAATGTAATATACATCCACTGATTTTATTATCAGAATAATCCTGTTGATTATGGTTTATATACCAGTATAAAAAAGGACATGATCAGAGGTTGAGAAAATTTTAGTAAAATGACAAAATTACATGGCTTGAAAATGGCAAAGCTAGAATTTGAATTTTGCGCTGCCTAACTGCCTGGCTTAAACTTCTGGAGCATTATACACTATGCTTATTTTTTACCTGAAATATACCATGTTACATCAATGATCAGAGGCTTGTAATTACAACCAACTCTATTTGCTTATTCACATAATTACTCCTCATGCCCATATTTACCTACCACATGGGAGGCTCCAGTGCCTTGATACCTCTTGCCAAACATTAGCATCTATCCTGACTCTATCCTCTTTATTACTGTATAGATTAAACCACATTTACTCATTTCAGCAGATACTTACAAAGGCCATCATTTTAATTTTTTATTGACTATCTTAATATTGTTACATCTACCAATAAACACTCTACATACCTACTTTTTTTCTGACACACCATGCAACCAGGATATTGCTCCTGATATAAACACAGTCACAATTCCCAGTGGCTATCAAATATATCTGGCAACTCTACTGTCTTGATAATTAAATCATCTTTCCTGTCTCCATAAATACATAAATATGACAATTACCTTACCTATCATCAGAAGACCAAATACCCAAAATTCCTGATGTCAGATTAAACAATTTTCTTCTGAATAAAATTCATATAAAAATAAAGGAAAGCATGGTGATATTTTTCTCCATTACTCACCAGAACAAAAATAGAATGGAAAAAACAGAGAAGATGTCTTGTTGGGGATACTGTCTGTATTAGTCAGCCAAAGGATTGATAATATGAAATACCAAAAATGAGTTGGTCTTTATAAAGGGTATTTATTTCGGGTAGAAGTCCACAGTTACCATGCCATACAGTGTTAAGTTTCTTCTCTCACCACAGTCCATTGCCACGTGTTAGAGCAAGACAGCTGCTAGCGTTTGCCAGGGTTCAGGCTTCTGGGGTTCCTCTCTTCCTGGGGCTGTGTTTCTCTCTGGGTTTAGCTCCTGTTTCCTCCACAAGGTCAGCTGCAGATGATCAGGCAAATGTCTTGCTTCTCTTCTCCTGGGGCCTTCTTTCCAACAACAAAACTGCTTCTCAAAAGACTGCTTCTCAAAACTGTTCTTGCCATGCCATTTATGTTTGATCCCCACCCACCAAGGGGTGGGGCTCAACACTCTAATCATAACCTAATCATGCCCAGATTAACAGATCAGTTTACAAGCATGATCCAATTATATTTTTGGAATTCATAATTACATCAAATTTTCCAACGGTTACACTCCACCCTCTGAATTCCAAAAATACATTACAATATTCAAAAAAACTTAAATCAGTAACAATGCCAGTACAAAATCATATCATAATCATTTTAAAGAAATACAGTTCATCTTGAGGCAAAGTCCCATCTGCTATAGACTTTTGAAACTTACAAAACCATTTAACTGCTTCCAATACACAAATGGAAAGACAAAGGATAAACATTTTCAATATCATAAGAAGAAATTGGAATGTTAAACATGAGTCATGGATCCTCTACAGTTCAGTAAACCTGCAGGACATCCTGCATTCAATTTCAAAGTCTGAGAGTCATTCTTAAGATGTTGGTTTCTTCTCCTTGGGGCCACATGGGAACCCACCTTTTCCACAAGCTTGTCCAATGGCCTTTTTCTTGGTTCCACCCTCATCAAGCATCTGGGTGTCAGCCAAGCTCCAGACTTCACCCTCCAAGAGTGTTGGGGTGAGTGCCAAACCTTATGCAATCTTTGGGTTAGAGTCTTAGCCCCCCTAGTACAGTGAGGTGAAGACAACATTCCCCCTAACCTTTGGCATACAGGTTCAACCCTCTCAGAGCAATGGGTTGACCACCTGGCCTTCTCTAATCCATGGGGGACAGGTACACCCCTCTCAGATCTATGGGGTGTTGACCTTAAGCACCATAATCTTTGAGGAATGTGCTCCACCACCCCTGCAACCTGGGATGGCAAAACTCTCCCAGAACATTGCATGGGGGCATCCACCCTCTTCAACTGCTGGGGAAAACTCACCTTCTCTGCACCATGGGGCATCAAAACTTTCTAAGAACACCAGGAAGGAACATCCACCCTCTTCAACTGAAGGGGCAAACTCACCCTCTCTGTACACATGGGTGGGGCTCCTCTCTTGGTACAAGGAGATGTCTTAAATTCAGATCTCTGCTTCCATGGTTTTCTTCTTAAAGCTGATTCTCCTTCAATCTCTCCTTTCCATGTTCTCTTTTGTCCAAGCTGACAGTGGTTTTGTTCATACAGCTCTCTCAAAAACTTTGTTGGCTTAGCATGCAGGAAGCAGGGGTCCATGCCATCAGACAGTAAGATTTTCCATAAGTCTTTCTGAGATAACTGCATCTTCAATTCTGAGTTATGGGTTCCAAGTTTAGTAAAGTCTTCAAATAGGGCATTTTCTTCTAGGAATTTGATTTCCAGAAACTTGGAAGTTCTGGAATCAGTTTCTGTTTTCTTTGTGCCCAAAAGTTCAGTCCTTAGTGTATTTCACTCATCTATTGTTTAGCTACAAGCTGCAAGAAGCCAAGCCACATTCTCCGAGTTTAGCTTGGAAAGTTCTTCAGCCAAATGCTCCGGTTCACCATTTTCAAATTCTGTCTTCCATATAACACCAGGAGTTAATCTTGCTAAGTTCTCTGCAAATTTAAAACATGAATCGCCTTTCCTACAGTGTCCAATAAGAGCTTCATCATTTACTTCTAAGCCATCATAGAAAGTCTCTTTAGCATCCATATTACTATCAACGCTCTCTTCATAGTGATCTAGGCCTTTTCCATTAAGTATTTCACAATTCCTACAAAAAATACCCCTTACCCATTTAAAAAACCATGCCAACATTTTGGTAAATACAAAAGCACTTCCCCACTCCTCAGTGCCAAATTCTGTATTAGTCAGCCAAAGGAGTGCTAATGTGAAATACCAAAAATGAATTGGTCTTTATAAAGGGTATTTATTTGGGGTAGAAGTCCACAGTTACCATGCCATAAAGTGTTAAGTTTCTTCTCTCACCACAGTCCATTGCCACATGTTAGAACAAGACAGCTGCTAGCGTTTGCCAGGGTTCAGGCTTCTGGGGTTCCTCTCTTCCCAGGGCTGTGTTTCCCTCTGGGCTTAGCTCCTGTTTCCTCCACAAGGTCAGCTGCAGATGATCAGGCAAATGCCTTGCTTCTCTTCTCCTGGGGCCTTCTTTCCAACATCAAAACTGCTTCTCAAAAGACTGCTTCTCAAAACTGTTCTTGCCATGCCATTTATATTTGTTCCCCACCCACCAAGGGGTGGGGCTCAACACCCTAATCATAACCTAATCATGCCCAGATTAACAGATCATTTTACAAGCATGATCCAATTATATTTTTGGAATTCATAATTACATCAAATTGGCCAACGGTTACACTGTCACTACACTAAGATATCAGAGTTTATTTCTCTAGAAATAAGTTTTGATTGTCAGTGTTCTTTCTATGTGGTCAATGAGTTCATGAATCATATAAACCAAGTAATGCATCCTGATTAACTTGGATGTCTGATTAAGATAAGTCTAATTAAGATATATCTCTTTACACAAAATATTTTACATACAGTATTGTAAATATAAGATGTAATTAAGGAAAAGAGATTGTGTCTTTTAACTTTGAAATTCTTCTAAATATCTCAAAAGCAAACCTCATGTCTTTCTACAGATACCTCACTCTTTTGTGGATTTTGATGATTCAGGGCTATACTGCAGAAAATATGAAGCAAGTGAAACATTAATGTCCATTATTTCTAAGACACCTTGTCATTTACCATCATTCTGTCTGGCTGAGGATATCAGTGTGATTCAAAATAAGTAGAAATATTTGCGTTGAAATTTTATCTTCAAAGGAAAAGTATGTTTCATGGTTCCAGATTTTGCATATTTTACTACCACAAAAGGAAAAGGTTATCTAGACTAAATCACATTAAATCAGATTTAGAAGATGTCCCAAGGATTGTGAATCAATGCAACCTTCAAAATATTATGGAATCCTAGAGAAAAGAATATTGTTTCATTATTGCTTTTCATATAAATAATATGGACTTTAACTAATCTTCAATGAATAGATCACTTTGGGAATATATGCTTAGGGTTTCATTTCTTGAAATGGGAAGTCTCTCTTGGAAAACACCATTAATTTAGCTGAGATTATCAAACTTTTGCTGGGAAAAGCCTTAGAAAATTTTTGTGGAGACTGAAATTAGTGTAGAGAATTTTTTCAGGTTGAGATCTCACAGAAACTGTTGTGCCATCAGTTACTGATTTGCAGTTAAGTGACTGAAATGGAGAGGACAGTCAGCTAGTAGATTTCTGAAATAAGTTTTGAATACTACTGTAATACATTGCATACATTCATATGTGAAGGAATCCCTTGTTAAATGCCAATATCCTTCTAATGGTAGTAGAAACCAATTGAATAATTAAAAGGAAGAAAGTTATACAATATGTTTTAAAATGAGTCTCCTACTGAAGAAAGGAATGAAGTCATTAAGATGGAGATTGGTGAATTTTAAGAATTAGATGATGATTACTTGGCATAGGGACTTGGAAGTGAAACTGTGAGGAACCAGGATGGAAGTACATGAAATGACAGAATAAACAAAACATAAGTACTTATTTTTTATTTTTTCAGATATATAATTGAGCTTTAATGATGTGTTATACTTTGTCCTAAATAATGAGCATTCAGTTTTGAAAAATGACATTTCCTTCCATGAAGGCATATAAAAATGTAATAAAAATTTTAATTATATTACAAATTCAGTTAGTATATGAACCTAATAGACAAGATTTCAGCAGAGATGAAAACTTCATATTTGGCTAGGGATATTATAGGGAAGTACTGTTTGCAGAAGCATTATACAAAACTTAGCAGAAGGCTAATAACTAGGTATTAGTCTAGACATCAGTGCTAAGTAAGAGATGAGTAGAGAGAAAAGTAAGAA
>JAQZBX010100449.1:0-11365 GCA_029593785.1 Cabassous unicinctus | reverse complement strand
TAATACATGACAAATCTTATTTAATGCACTTTTGAAAGAGTAATAAACAATCTTTTAGTGCTTGTTATTTTTGGGAATGTTGAGGGAGTTGCCTTTTTGATGTCTAGGTTGTTTCCAATAATTAAAAGTAGTTCTGTAAATTAAAAGTCTGAGTATTCAAGCTCATAAATCTGAATGATAAGAATGAAATCTTTGCAAGGCCCATTTAGTTTTCCATAGATTTGGGAATTTTTATCATTATAAAAGATGAGTAAGTCTAAGTTAGGAAACAGAGGGTGGAGAGAGGAGGATTTTAAAGGTTCCAGAAGCTTGGATTCCACAGTTCCTGGGACTTTAAGATTTCAAATTTATACATAAATACTTTTTACCTTTGAGCAATTTTAAATAGATCTCTCTTAAGAATTTTTATTTGTTAATTTGGTATTTCCATTAAGAGGCAGAAAAATACAAAAAAAACAGACAAATACAAATAGAAAGTCAATACAAAACACAAAAACACAGAAGCATAAAATACTTTGAGCTATAATTTTGTACCCTTTTCTTCAAATTTTTATTCTGATACAAAGATATAAAATATTTGACATGAGATTTTATCTCATTTTTCTTGTCTTATAATGTGTCTATTGTACTATATTGTTTTTCTCTATAAAATCATTTTCAGGCTATTTCTCTTCTGATTTAAAATCATATTGAGGTCAGGCAGTTTTGCACAGAAGTATCATTCTCTTTTTTTTTTCCAGAGGTACATAGCTAAACTTTGACCAGTAGTTTAAAATTCATTTAGGAGAGTTTAAATTCCTCTTAGTAGTGCTACAGTTTTTTCCCATGCCCAGGTAGAGATTCAAAGAATTTACATTCAAAAATAACAAATACAAGGATCCAATAGTTAAAATGGGGCTCTAACCCACAACCAATCAAATCAAAGTACAATGTGAATAGTTTGGATACCTATTCCCATAAACATTGGGATGTGTTACTGATAACCAAATTGGACTGACCAAGGTGGGGCTTTAAATCACAATCATAAGCAATAGCAAATACCAATATAGGAATTGAGCCCCAAACCTATGGCAAACATTACAGACTTTGGCAAAATGTAGACACATATGCAAAGTTGCTCAATGAAAAGCCATTTTCTTTTTCCAGAATGGTTTCTCTCCTCAAAATGATAAATGAAGCATCACAGGTGTTGATGACACCAAGGATAGGGATAAGTCCCAATCACCAAACCTCTAGACTAAAAGGGTTGAGGTGGCCACATAGGACTAGTGTCTGATGCTCATCACCTTATGGGTTCGTTGAAAATTTGGGCAGGAATTTTCAACCTGGTCTCTTTTGGCTCACCAAATAGTTTATTTTATAATTATTTTTTTATTTTTAAAGAAACTTTAGATTACATAAATGTTACATAAAAAATATAAGGGACTCAAATATGCCCCACTCCTTCCTGCTTCCGCACTTTCCCAGAATAACACATCCTTCATTTGTGTGGAATATTTTTTACAATTGAACATATATTGAAGCATTGCTCCTAACCATTAACTACAGTTTACATTATAGTTTATATTTTGACACTATTTTGTCAGTTATGACAAAATATGGAATGGCCTATATCCATCACTGCAATGTCATGCAGGACAAATCCAATGTCCCCAAAATGTTCCCATATTACACCTATTCTTCCCTCTCCTTCCCCTCAGAACCTCTTTTGGCCAGTGCCTTTACATCAATGATTAGAGTACTTTCATTGCTAGAATACTAAGTCTATAATGAATAATAATAAGTCTACTTAAGTCCGTTGTTCATTCCCCAATCTTTAGGATTTGGGATGGTGATGCCCACTTTGTTTCTAATTGAGAGGGGCTTAGATCTCACAGGGCAGATGAATAGATCTATCTTGTTTGCACTTGCAGACATTCTCTCTTCTGTGGGATAGGCATTGTCCATCATCATCTTTTAGCTGTCCTGGGTGAATCCAATGAACTGGAGAGGAGGTGTTGCATCTCTACTGAAATTCAGGGCTCAAGTGGCACATGGATGGATTCAAGTCTCTGAGACAAATATTTATCAAGTATAGTGCTAACCAAATAAAAGGGGCATAAGAGCCATGCATAGAGAACCTATAAATGAGTCTAACTGTTACACTAGGGAGCATAAATTTGAAAGTAAGTTCCGCTGACAAGGTGCTGAATTCCTGAGCTGTCTGCTTATAATTTCTGCAAATCTCTAGAGCCCTCAGGACCCCCACTATTTGAGCCACTGTTTACTGTGCCAGGCAATGAGTTCCTGCTGAAACATGCATAAGCCCTAACCTCTGCAATGACCTCCCAGCTCACTTTGAAATCTCTTAGTCATAAAAGCTAATTCTCACCTTTGGTCAAGGTCTTTTTCCAGATGCATTGCTAGTTGGTGCATGGTAATAGTCCCTTGGTGCCAGGGGGGCTCTTCCCCAGGAGTCATTTTCCACATCAGGGGGAAGATAGAGAGTTTATACGATGTGTTTGGCTTAGAGACAGGACACATTTGAACAACAAGGAGGCTTTCAGGAGTTAACTCTTATACAGTATATAATACTAGGCTAAGGTTTAATTTCATAAGAAAAGATTCATAAGTACAATCATCAATGTCAAGGGCCAGGCATAATGGTCTGTCATCCTTCACTAGATATTGCCCTTGCACTCAGGGGATTCTTGCTGTCCTTTAGAGAATGTAGCAAATCTCCCCAAGATGGGAATTCAATATTCTTTTGCTTATTGGGTGGCTATTCACTCATCAAGACAATGTCCCATGAACACTTAAAAATATTCCTATGTCTTAGAGTCATTCCACAGGTGAACACCTTCCCATGTGTCCCCACATCAGTGACACCCCACACCAGTGATCCTCCCCCACCACTGCTGTCACTGTTCTGTGACCAAAAGCCTCTCCAAAAATGAATCCAACAAAAGAAACCCTCAATATTATCGCAAGTAACTATGAAACTTATTCTTCAAAAAATAAAAGAGTGATTACTGTAGGTTTTGAGGGGAGGGGGAGGAAAAAATAGAATACATGGATCTTAGGGCATTTTCAGGGCATTAGAATTATTCAGCATGATCTTGTAATAACAGTTACCTCAAATTTTGTCCAAATATAAAATTGTGCAATCCAAAATGTAAACCATATCATAAATCATTGACCATGGTTAGAATCAATGCTTCAATATTTGTACATCAGTTGTAAGAAATGTACCATCTGCATGTAACATATCATTAATAAGGAAGAGGGGAAAAAGGAGAGGGCATTGGGTTTATCGGAATAACTTGTATTCTCTATGTGACTTTTCTGTATCCTAAAGCTTCTTTGAAGATAAAATGAAAAATCAAAAGACACTGTGGGAATATATGGAAGAAACTGTCACTGTACATACTACACAACAGATCTTACAGTGAAGAAAGACACAATGTATTATATTTTTATTCCTCATTATTTCAAATTGCTTTAATTTTTTTTTTGCGTTTTTTTTTTTGTTGTTGTTGTTCAAATTATTTTATTTATTCCACCATGAGTCAGTTTATGGGTATTTATTTGGGGTTAAACCTTACAGTTACAAGCCCTTAAAGAGTCCAAGTCAAGATTACTTTTCTCACCAAAATCTGTTGTCAAACACTGTGAGGGTTCAGCCTTCCTTTTTTTTTTTTTTTAGTAATAATTTTCTTTTTATTTTTTAAAAGATACTTAGGTTGCATAAATATTACACAAAAAATATAGGGATTCCCATATGCCTTCCCTCCCAAACCTCCCACAACATCCCACATAAGCATCCTTCATTAGTGTGGCACATCACATGCAACGGATAATCACCTCCTGGGGCTTTACCATTAAGCATGAACCATACTTCACATTGTAGACCACACTCTCTTCCACAAAGTTTTGCATGCGATATGCATGTGAAATAGGCTGTATATGTCACTGCAATGTCATTCAGGATAATTCCCAAGTCTCAAAAAGCCAACATATTACAACTGATTTCCCCTCTCCCTACCCACGAAACATCCAGTGGCCACTGGCTCCACATTAGTGTTGTAATTTCTTCCATTGCTTGAAACACAATATGTCTATAACAGAATACCAGTAAGTGCACGATAGTCCATAGTTCTTCGCCCAATCCTGAGGCATCTGGGATGCTGATGTCCACTCCACCTCCAAGTGATAAGATGGATGGGATTATCCTGCCTGCAGCTGAAGACACTTGCCATTCTCTGGGATGGCCGTTGTCCATCATCATATCCCTGCCAGGGGTCCTGGGGGAGTCCATTGAGCTGTAGAGTAGGAGTTGCAGCTCCACTGAGATTCTGTGCCCAGCTGGCACATGGACAGCCCAAAGACTCCAGTCTCTGGAAGTACAACTACAAATTCCAGCACCACATGTAGGTTTGAATAGAAGGGACAGATGGACCATGTGCAGGGAAGACATATTTGATTCCAACCCTGTTACTCTCAGGAGAGCACAGATTCCAAAGTAGGGCCTACTGATAAGGCACCAAACTCCAGAGCTAACCACCCTGATACAGGACCCGGGTGTCTCCAGAGCCCTCAGGAGCCACTCTGTTTGTGTTGATAACCACATTCGAAGCCTATGAGGTACTACCGAGATGTGCCTATCTGTTACCTCTAGGATGACCTGTCAACTCACTTTGAAGTCTCTTAGCCATATGAGCTCATTTGTCTTTACCTATTCCCTCTGTTTTTTTTTTTTTTTTAATGGTATTATATCAGTTGTGTTGCCAGTTGGCACTTGGCAGTAATCCTTCATTGCTGGGGAGGCTCATCCCTGGGAGTCATGTCCCATGCTGGGAGGAATGTAATGCATTCATATGCTGAATTTGGCTTAGAGGGAGGCAACATTTTAGCAACAAGGAGGCTTTTAGGAGGCAACCTTTAGGCACCCCTTAATAATAGGTTAAATTTCAATTTCAAGAGCAAAGTCTCTTAGGCTTGTCATCAATAACAAGAGCCCTTCAATGGATCATTCTTCTTTGCCAGACACTCCCCCTGCACTTAGGGGATGGCTGTATGCTCCCTTGGAGAATGTGGCAAAGCTTTCCAGGATGGGAATTCAGTATTCTCTCATTTACTGAGTGATTCTCTGACCAATGTGACCATGCCCTGTGAGCATTTGAATAATTTTGTATACCTTTTATATATGTTAAGTTGAACTTCCTCCCATGCACCCCCCATCCCTGACACCCCAACCAATGATCTTCTCCTGCCCCAGTTGTAACCCTTCTGTGATCCAAAGCTTCTTTAAAGATGAACCAATATGATAGAGAAATACAAGTAATAGGAAAATGAAATAATAATAAGTTTAAATGTAAGAGATTAAATACATGAAAACAAAAAAAACCCTAAAAATTAAATTAAATTAAAGGATTGGGATATTCAAATAATGTGAAAAAATTAAAATTTTTTTTTTGACATTTCACCTTTTATCACTGCACTATCTGATGTCCACTCTTTACCGTGGCACCTTTCCCCTCTCACTCTCCATTGTCTCCCTATTTTTCATGTAATTTTCAAAGAACTTTTAGATCACAGCAATATCACACACAGAATAAAAGAGACTCTAATATACCCAGCTTTCTTCCCCTTTCCTCAACCCATATTAAAACCTTTTTGTATAGGATGGTAACACTGTTATAGCTGATATACCAGTAGTGAAACATAGCTACTAAATATTGTCAAATGTTTACATTATGGTTTTTATTTTAGATTGTACACTTCTATAAATTTTGATGATATTTACCATGCCCTGTGTCCATCACTGTAAGATAAGGACAAACTTTTCTACTGACCACCAAATACCCCTTGTTTTATGTATTCTATTCCTCCCTCCCAATCCCCCCGGGGCCCACGAGGGACCCCTGGCTTGACTCATTGGAAGACAAGATTCACAGTTCCATGCAACAAGAAGTCTTGGCACACTGGTTTGTCCTCCCATATTAGGATCCACCGTTGCTCTTAAGAGATGCCCACTTATCTATTTCTGAGCAAATCGGTCCTCTCTAAGATGGGATTCCATCTTCTTCCCATTCATTGTATGGGTCTCCGCCCACTGATACAACACATCATGACAGGATGAACTCTCACACACTCCCTAGAAGCCTGCTCCAGATGCACCCTGATCCTAATGCCACTCCAACCAACACCCTAAACCAGTGACACTTCCTTGTCATATTGCCATGAAAGCATTCCCACCTCTGTTCTTTCAATCTCATACCCAAAAATCCCAAGTGTTCACCTGGTCCCTCTCCCATCTCTCCCCCCAGTATCTTGGGGATTCTAACCCAGCATTCCCAATCTACCCACCTTTCAAACCTGCACCACCAAACCCAATAATATCACTACCCACTTGTCCTATCTCTTCAATATGCAAGTACTCTCTATCACTTTACCATAGATTACGTCCGTATGGTTGATGGCTCACAACTTTCTCTTCTCTTTCTCTTTGTTGTAAACCTATCTTTCAGACAATAGTTCTCAGAGACTGCTCAATTTCCTTAATTCATATCAGTAAGGGCATGTAATGTTCATCCTTCAATGCCTGGCTTGCTTCACTCAACATAAGGTCTTCCAGATTCATCCATGTTATCCCATGTTTTAGCACTTTATTCCTTCCTAGAGCTGAGTAATATTCTATTGTATGTATATATCACATTTTGTTAATCCATTCATCTGTTGATGGGCACCTGGGTTGACAGCAACTTTCAGCAATAGTGAACAATTCCACATTGAACTTTGGTGTGCATATATCTGTTTGTGTCTTTGCTTTCAATTCTTCTAGGTGTATAACAAGGAGTGGAGTCGCTGGAACATATGGAAGAGCTATAGTTAGTTTTTTGAGGAACTGCCAAATTGTCCTCCACAGTGGCTGGATCATCCACAATCCCACAGCAGTGGATGAGGGCTACCATTCCTCCACATCCTCTCCAATGCTTATAGTCTGCTGTTTTCTTAATAGCTGTCATTCTAATGGTTGTAAGATGGTATCTCATTGTAGTTTTGATTTGCATTTTCCTAATAGCAAGCGATGCCAAGTATTTTTTCATGTGCTTTTTAGCCATTTGTATTTCTTCCTTGGAGAAGGCTCTTTTCAAGTCACTTCCTCATTTTTTACATGGGTTGTTTCTCTTTTTATTTGGAAGTGTAGGATTTCTTTATATATGCAGAATATTAGGATTCTATTGGATATGTTTGCCAAATATTTTCTCCTATTGTGTAGACTGACTTTTTATTTTCTCAATAACGTCCTTTAAGGTGCAAAAGTTTTTAGTTTTGAGGAAATCCTATTTATCTATTTTTTCCATTTGCTGCTCAAACAAGGACACGTGCTTTGGTTGTGAATTTCATGAAACCATTTCCTATTAAAAGGACCTGTAGATGCTTCCCTACATTATCTTCCAAGGTTTTTATAGTCTTGGCTCTTATAATTAGATCTTTGATCCTTCTTGAGTTGATTTTTGTATAAGGTGTGAGATGGTGTTCCTCTCTCATTCTTTCGATATGGATATCCAGTTCTCCAAGCAACACATTTTGAAGAGGCTATTCTCTCCCAACCGAGTGGGCTTGGTGGCCTTGTAATATATCAGGTGACTGTATATATGAGGATTTATATCAGAACTCACAATTCAGTTCCATTGGTCAGCATGTCTATCCTTGTGCCAATTCCATGCAGTTTTGACCACTGTAGCTTTGTAGTATGTTTTAAAGTCTTGCAGTGTGACACCTCCAACTTCACTTTTCTTCTTTAATATGTCATCGGCAATTTGAGGCCTCTTACCCTTCCAAATAAATTATGTAGTTAGTTTTTCCAATTCTTTAAAAAATGCATTGTTGATTTTTATTGGCATTGCATTAAATCTGTACATTAGTTTGGGTAGGATCTTGATGATATTTAGTCTTCCTCTCCATGAACAGGGAATATTCTTCCATTTATTTAAGTCTTCTTTGATTCCTTTTAACAGTGTTGTGTAGTTTTCTTTATATAAGTCCTTTACATCTTTAGTTAAATTTATTTCTAGGTATTTGATTCTTTTAATTACTATTGTAAGTGATATTTTTTTCTTGACTTCTTCCTCAGATTGCTTGTTATTGGTGTACAGAAATGCTATGATTTTTGAGCATTGAACTTATATCCTGCGACATTACTGAACTCATTTTTAAGTTCTAGAAGCTTTGGTGCAGATGTTTCAGGGCTTTCTATATATAGGATGAGTCGTTTGTAAATAATACAATTTTTAATTCTTGTTTTCCAATTTTGATGCTTTTTATTTTTTTCTTCCCTCAGTGCTCAGGCAAGTACTTCTAAGACAATGTTAAATAGGAATGGTGATAGTGGGCATACTTGTCTTGTTCCTGATCTCAGACGGAAGGCTTTTGGATTTCACCATTGAAGATGATGTTAGTTGTGGGTTTTTCATATATACTCTTTTTCATGTTCTGAAAGTTTCATTCTATTCCTATCTTTTGCAGTGTTTTTATCAGGAAAGGGTGGTGTATTTTGTTGAATGCTTTATCTGCATCTATAGAGATGATCATGTGATTTTTTTCCGTTCAATCTGTTTATGTGGTGTAATACATTGATTTTCGTATGTTGAACCATCCTTGCATACCCGGCATGAAATCCACTTGGTCATAGTGTATAATTTTTTTGATATATTGTTGAATGTGATTAGCAAGTATTTTGTAAGGATTTAACATCTAGGTTTATTAGAGAAATTTGTCTGTAATTTTCCTTTTTTGTGGTATCTTTGTTTGGCTTTGGTATTCGGGTAATGTTGGCATCATAGAATGAGTTAGGAAATGTTCCTTCTACTTCTACTTTTTGGAAGAACTTAAGCAGAATTGGTGTTAGCTCTTTCTGGAATGTTTGGTAAAATTCACCTGTGAAGTCGTCTTGTCCTGGGCTGTTCTTAGTTGGGAGGCTTTTGATGCCTGAGTCTATCTCTCTACTTTTTTTGGACTGTTGATTTCTTCAATTTCTTCTTTCATCATTGTAGCCTCATTGTGAGTTTCTAGGAATTTGTCCATTTCCTCTAAATTATCATTGTTTTTGGCATGTAATTTTTCAAAGTATCCTCTTATGATACCCTTTATAACTCTGGGGTCAGTGGTTATATCCCTTGCTCATTCCTTATTTTGTGTATTTGCATCTGCTTTCTCTTTTTCTTTGTTAGTCTGGCTAAGGGTTTGTCAATTTTATTGATTTTCTCAAAGAACCAGCTTTTTCATTTGTTTATTTTCTAGAGTTTTCTTATTTTCAATTTCATTTAGTTCTGCTCTAATCTTTGTTATTTCCTGCTTTCTAATTCCTTTGGGGTTAGTTTGCTGTTGTTTTCCAAATTCCTCCAGGTCTTTTTTAATATATGCATTTATGGCTTTGTATTTCCCTATCAGCAGACTTTTGGCTGCATCCCTTAGGTTTTGATATGTTGTGTATTCAATTTCATTTGTTTCAAGGTAGTTAGTGATTTCTTTTGAGATTTCCATATTTACCCACTGTTTGTTTAAGACTGTGCAGTTTAACTTCCATATCTTTGTGCCTAATCTGGTTCTCTGATCCTTAGTGATTTCCAATTTCATTCCGTTGTAGTCAGAGAAATTACTTTGAATAATCTCAATTTTTCTGAATTCATTGAGAGTTGTTCTGTGGCTTAGTTTGTGGTCTATCTTGGAGTATGATCCATGTGCACTCAAAAAGAATGTATACCCCGCTGTATTTGGGTGTACCGTTCTGCATATATCTATTATATCCAAGTCCTATAATGTCTATTATGTCCAGGTCCTATAATGTATTATTTAGAGTCTTTGTTTCTTTATTTATTCTCTGAGTATATTTTCTGTCTAATGGTGATAATGGTGGAGTAAATTCCCCCACTATAATTGTAGATGCATTTATTTCTCCACTTAGTGTTTCCAGTGTTTGCCTCATTTATTTTGAGACACCCTGATTAGGTGCATAAATATTTACGATAGTTTTCTCTTCTTGAAAGATTACCACTTTTATTAATATATAGTACACATTTTGTCTCTTACAGTAGTTTTGCATTTAAAGACTATATTGTTTAATATTAGGAAAGCTATTCCTGCCCTTTTTTGATTGTTGTTTGCTTGTAAAATTTTTTACCAGCCATTCACTTTCAGCCCCCTTGAATCCCTGGGTCGAAGGTGCGTTTCTTGTAGACAGCATATAGATGGATCATATTTTCTTGTCCATTCTGCCAATCTGTGTCTCTTGACTGGTGATTTTAATCCATTAACATTCAGTGTTATTACTCTCGATGAATTTCTTACATCAGCCTTATTTTCTTTGGGTTTATGTATGTCATATGTTGTTGTTATTACTTTTTGTCTTTTTAGTTTTTCTTACACTTTCCTCCAACTTTCTGTCTCCTGTTTTTTCCTTTCAATCTGTAGAATTTCCTAAGTATTTCTTGAGAGCAGGTTTCTTATTGGCATACTCTTAATTTCTGTTTACCTGTGAATAATTTGAGCTCTCCATCATTTTTGAATGAGAGCTTTGCTGGATAGAGAATTCATGGCTGAAAGTTTTTTTCTTTAATACCTTGACTATGTCATATCACTGTCTTCTTGGCTCCAAGGTTTCAGATGAGAAATCAGTACTTAATCTTTTTGTGCTTCCCTTTTATGTGATGCTTCTCTTTTCTCTTGCTGCCTTGAGTATTTTCTATTTGTCTTCAGCATTGGACATTTTGATAATTATGTCTTGGAGGAGGTCTGCTGGGATTTATATTGTTTGGGGTATGTTGTGCTTCCTGGACATGTACCTCCATCTCCCTCAATAGGGTTGGGAAGTTTTCAGCCATTATTTCCTTCAACACTCCTTTGGTTCCCTTTCCCTTCTCTTCTCTTTCTGGGATGACTATAATGCATAAGTTTGTGCATTTTGTGTTGTCAGTTAAATCCCTAAGTCCCTGGTGGATTTTTTTCTACCTTTTTAACTATCTTTTCTACTATGTGTTTGATTTCAGATGTACTGTCTTCCACATCGCTCATTCTTTCTTCTGCCTGTTCAAATCTGCTGTTATGTGAATCCAGCGTCTTTTTGATTTCTTGGATTGTGCTATTCATCACCATCATATCCATTACTTTTTATGTATGTTTACAATTTCTTCAGTATGTTCTCCCAGTGATCCTCTGCAGCCCCCCAATGATCCTCTGCAGCCCCCCTTGTAACCTTTCTGTGATCCAAACCTTCCCTGAATATGAATCCAATATAGTAACAAAATACAATTAATATGAAAAAGAAATAATAATGATAATCTAAAATGCAAGAGATAAGTACAAGGAGAGTCCAAAGGAAAAA
>JAQZBX010100448.1:0-11365 GCA_029593785.1 Cabassous unicinctus | reverse complement strand
CTACAGCTCAATGGACTCATCCAAGTAACCTGGCGAGGAGATGACGATGGGCAACAGCCATCCCAGGGAATGGAGAGGGCCTGCAGCTGAAGGCAAGATAATCCCATCCACTATATCCATGGGATATAAGCCCTCTCTCACTTGGAGGTGGAGTGGACATCACCTTCCAAGTCCCCTCAGGATTGGGGGAGGAGCTGTGGACTAGAGTGGACTTGGTGGTGTTCTGCTGTAGACATATTATGATCCAAGCAATGGAAGAAATTGTAACAGTAAGGTGGAGCTGGTGGCCACTTGACATTTTTGGGGCAGGGAGAGGAGAGGCAGTTGAAATACTGGGGCTTTTTTGGGAATTTGGGGGTTGTCCTGAGTGGTGAAGTGGTGACGGATGTAGGCCATTTTCCATCAGAATATACCATGCAGAACTGGGTGGGAGACAGTGTGGTCTGTGATGTGAACTGTGGTCTATGCTCGGTGGCAAGGCCCCAGGATGTGTATATCCATTGCGGGTGTTGTACCACATGGATGAGGAATGGTGGTGTGGCATGTTGTTGGAGGTGTGGGCGGTGGGGAACATGGGAATCCCTGTAATTTCTGAGTAATATTTAGGTAATCTAGGCACCTTTGAAAAATATATATATATATATATATATATATATAACAAATAACATTTATGTAAACAATTGCACATATATGCATATGTATTTATATATCATTTTACAAATATTGGTATGTATTGTGAAAATTTTGATTTTTACCCACAATAAAAAAATAAAAATAAATATAAAATGCCTATTTGCAAGTCTTGCTTCTTTGGAATATCAAAATCTTTTTGTGATGTACTAAGGATACTGATCTTGAAGTCTATCAAATATTATAGTGCATTTTAGCCTAATTCATTATCTGTATGAAGTTATAAAAGTAGCTGTAGGTGACTAGGAATTATGTCATTTGTATTAAACCCAGATCTACTTCTGAGTATGTGGTACATGCTGTTGTGAAAAATGTTTTGCCTTCTACCTTTGTCAGTTTGTAATGAGAGGATTTCCTTTTACCCTTTGTAGGTCAGAGAGTACCTGATGTATCATCTCAAACACAATAAACATGCTCCTGGAAAAAAAATGCTCTTAAGTGAAAACACCACAGGCTGGTAAGGATGAAAAGAGAAATTGTTGGTGGGAATGTGAAATGTTACAGCTACTTTGGGAAAAGTGTGGCAGTTTCTTTTAAAACTAAAAATGAACTTATCATAAGACCCCAAATTTGCACTCCTGGGCATTTATCCCTAAGAACTGAAAACTTCGGTTCATGCAGAAACATTTACACAAATCCTCATAGCACCTTTATTTGTAGTAGCCAAAAACTGGAAAGCACCCAAATGTCTTCCAGCAGGTGAATGGTTAAATAAGCAGAGGTACAGACTCTGTGGAATCCTACTCAGCAGTTGAAAGAAAAGGCTGATGCACATAACTACTTGGACAAACCTTCAGAAAGCCATGCTGAGTGAAAAAGGCCAATCTCAAAAGGCTGCATACTGCATGATTCCATTCATTCAACACTTTTGAAACAACAAAATCATATCAGTGGAGAACACATCACTGGAGTGATTTTGAGGGCTAGGGCTGGTGGTGTGGCTACAAAAGGGGTGGCCTGAGGGTGCTTTGTGATGGTGGAGAGCTGTGTCTTGATTGCGGTGGTAGCTACATGAAGCTAACACTTGATAAAATTGCATAGACAATTATGTCACCTGCAAATGAGTACACATATAACTAGTAAAATCTGAATCAACTCTGTAGAATGTATCACTGTCAGGGACCTGGTTTTGGTATTGTGCTAGAGTTATGTAAAACTTTAATGTTCAGGGAGGTTTGGAAAAATTGTGCCTGGACTTGTGGCTGTATAATTATTTCTTAATAAAAGTTTTTAAAAATACACAAACCAGCTATTCTTTAACAATCATAATGTTTGCATTTTTGTTAGTTTTAAGAAAATCTACATGATTAGAACAACCAAAAAAGGAATGAGAAAAGTTTCTGGAAGTCAATTCACAGATTAAAGTTTGAGTTCCTCTTATTCACAAAGTCTGCATAAGGCAGAAGTCAACTCACCTTTTCCCTGAAGAGTGACCATGTCTCTTCCCCTGACCATCCTGCCAAAGCAGTGGCATCTGGAAACTGTAAAACTGAATTTCTGGAGCACCCTGGCCTCAGAATATCTGTGGCAGTCACCCAGCTTCAGTACCTCCCTCAGTAGATTTGGGAAAATGATAAGTGTATGAACTATGCAACTACCCACTACATGGTAGAAGGTCAGTAGACGATGCACGTGAAATGAGAAATGTGTTCTTGGTTCATATTGTCTCAGATACAGGAAATTATATGCAGCTATGCTTTGTAAGTCTTTGAAAACAGTTGGGGAACATTGGGGGAAACATTGGCGGTAGTGGGCAACACAGATATGCAGGTCAATTTACACATTTGTGGAGCCCTGTCGTGGGCACTTGTGGTGGCTGCCTCACCCCGGTCCTGGGCTTACCAGGGAGCCTGTGGCCTTGGGATTTGCACCAACACCACTGCTAGTGGCACCATTACTGACTACTGCTGTGGATTGAGCACTGGTGACTGACACTGTGCTAAGCACTCTATAAACAACCTCCCATTTCATCTGGGCAAGAACCTTTGTGATGGCATTATAATCCAAATTTGAAAGATGAGGAAAATGAGAAGTGCAATGTCTTGCTACTTGCCAGGCCAACCAACTAGAAAATGCCAGAATCTAGCTTGGAACCTGGGTCATCTTATTTCAAAATCCATGCTTTGCCCACCAACCCATGTGTGTGTGTAAGAGAGTTTTTCTATTTAGTTAAGTGGTATTTAATTAAATAATAATAACAAATACATTTAACTTAAATGGCAAACCTAATTAGCAAAGGAAATTGATGTCTTTCTTGGGCCTTCCCACATCAAACCTCATTAGTGTGGTAAATTTGTTACAGTTGATGAACACATATTGGGGCATTGCCTCTATGGATTACAGTTTACATTATAGTTTACACTCTGTCCTGCACAATTTTGTAGGTTATGACAAAATATACAATGGCTTATATCCATCACTGCAATGTCATGCAGGACAATTCCAATGTCCCAAAAAATGCCTCCGTATTGCACCCATTCTTCCCTCTCCCTTCCCTCAGAAACTCTGGTGACCACTGTCTCCACATCTATGACAAGAGTTCTTCCATTGCTAGAATAATAATAAGTCTATAGTAGAATAACAGTAAGTCTACTCTAGTCCATCGTTCATTCCCCAATCCTGAGGATTCTGGGATGGTGAAGCCCTCTTCATTTCTAATTGAGAGGGAGTTTAGATCCCATGGGGCAGATGGATGAGACTATCTTGCTTGCAGTTGCAGACACTGTCTGTTCCTTGGGATGGTCATTGTCTATCATCATCCCCTTGTTAGTTGTCCTGCATGAGCCTAATGAACTGGAGAGCTGGTATTACAACTCTGCTGAGATTCAGGGCTCAACTGGCACATGGACAGCCCAAAGATTTAAGTCTCTGAGACATTTAATTAACAAGTATAGTGCTAAATATGGGTTTAAATAAAAGGGGCAGAAGAGCCAGATATAGAGAACTATAAATGAGTCTAACTCTGTTACATTGGGGAGCATAAATTCCAGAGTAAGATTGGGCCTTTTTAACTAAAAAATTTACTTCTTTAGTAAGTTGAAGCCAGAGAATGTTGAAAGAACAGAGTATTCTAGGACTGAATTCCTCTACTCCTCCACACTCTCTTGGGGGTTTTATCCAGGTTTCTGTTACCACCTTACAAACAACCCCAGGCTTAGATAAGAGAAAGGATCATTGTCTCTTGGGAGGTCCGTGGTTTGACTGGGCTGAGCTGAGCCATCCTCACCTGGGCAGTGCTGAGCCATCCTTGCCTAAAGCTGCTCACTCAATTGCAGTCAGATGGTGGCCTGTCTGGCATCATCTGAAGCCTTCTTTCCTCACCTAGTGTGAGCCTGAGTCTAGGGAGCCAGAAAAGCAGGGAGCAGTGTGGGCTTCTGGCCATGCTAGCTTGGCTTCCTCCCAGCATGGCCATGTCAGCGTAACTGGCAGCAGTGCACTGGGCGGATGCACACCGACTGGTGAGAACTTATTCTGCACATCTTGTCCCAACCCTGCTGCACTTCTGAAGCTTGAAATGGGCTGTGGTGAGAGTGTTTGCACCATGAAAATTCACCCACACTACCTATCAGGTTTCTGGCCTGCAGAGCCAACTTACCAGCTCACAGCTTTGCATTTTGGCTGGCTTCCCACAGAGTGAGTCCCCTGAGAATCCAGGAGGAAGCTTTGGAGCTGCTCAGACCCCAACGTGAATGTCCCAGTGCATCACGCTCTCCTTCCCTGTTGGCCAAGCAATCCCTAAAGCCAGCCCAGGTTCAAGAGGAAGAGAATTTGAGTGTCCCTGTAAGGGGACATGTGGCAAGTTTGGACCTCCAAGTGGGGCCTCAACAAATGCTCACTAAATGAATAGCTGGAGACAAATTTCTAAAAGTTTAAAGCCTTCTGGGAAGTTTTACTTCCATGTAAGAGTGGCCTAAGGTTTTCAAATCCCTGAGGAGTCTCTATATAAAAGTGTGGGATTCCTGAGGAAGGAATGCTTCAGGGGTGTGGAGGCTTTTTTTGTTTTTTTTGAATAATAAAATTGTTCTAAAATTTTTGAGATGATGAATGTACAACATTGTGATTATACTAAAAGCCATTGATTGTACACTTTGGATTGAATAGCCAGAAACAGCAGCTATGTACAGTGGGGGAAGCATAGAGATTGAGAGGTGAGGAATTTTCTTGTTTGTCTTCTTTTTATTATTATTGAAATAATGGAAATGCTCTAATAATGATTGAAGAGATGAATGCACAACTATGTGATTATATCAAATACCATTGATTGTAAACTTTGGATGAATTGTATGTTTTATTAATATGTATCAATAAAATTGATTTGTTTTTAAAAAGTGCTGGATACAGATCTATTTGCAGTCTGTCTGCAGGTATTCACAAACCTGCCTGCTTTCACCCTCAGCTACTACTGTCTCACACATTCCAATCACAGATTGCTTGTTTTATAGATGTTTAAAATGCTATTTTGATGTTTTATCTCCCCAAGTAAACTCTGAGTTCCTTACGCAAGTTCTCATATTTCTTTTCCTCTCTTCTTTCCTATCACACCAAGTACAGATAATTATCCACACAAATACTTACCGGCTGTATGGTGATTAGAGGTAATGAGCCTTAAAGGGGAGGGAAAGGAACAAAATTTGATTTGCTATGTTCCAGAGCATTCCATAAAGTTTCCCATTTAATTCTTGCGTTCACCCTGTGAAGTAGATATTACTTCCATTTCAAAGTGGAGGAAAATGGGTCTCAGGAAGGTTTGCCAATTTGGCCACAGCCACACTGGAAGCAGAAGTGCTGGGATTCCCAAACTAGAGGTGGAAATGTGAGGAGGGGGAGAAAGCAGGGTGACGACCAGAGATTCCCGTGCACAGCCAGGTGGTTTTCACAGGGGGGAGCAGATTTCAGGGGTGGAGGGGCTGGAACATGTCGATTTGGGTGGAGTGTGTGAGCAAACACAGGCTGCCAGTATGCAGCCACCTCAGGGTGAAAAAGCGTGTCTGAGCTAGAGGAGATCCTTTGCTCCCTTCTGCTACAGAAGGCCACACCGGCCACCATTTGTGACAGGGCTCTGCCGACAATAAGGGGCTCTGTAATTCTCAAGTATTTGCTCCTCACAGTGATTCAACGCTCCCTCCAAAAGCCATTTATCACCCCGTGGGCACCTCTGCCACAACCAAGATGTCTGTACTGAGCCTCCATGGCGAAGAGGCGCGGTTCAGTGGGGACGGCGGCTTGTGTCATCATGTGACTCAGCAGGCGCAGCAGGAAGCTTTGGTGGGCGTCCCCCAGGCATGCAGAAGGCTGCACAAAGCTGGTTTTCAAGGAGGAGCTGCGGCACGGGCACCTTTCTGTCACCAGGAGGCAGAGCCTTTGTTTACACAGGTACCTGCCTGTCAGGACAGGAGCGCCCGCCTGTGCTTCCTGCTCTCCTCCAGCGAGGAAGCAGACGTCAAGGCGGCTAATGGGCAAACGCAGGCCTTACAGAGGCTGCTTTCCTACACATCTGCGTTATCTAGCAACCCCGCAGGAGTTCTCCCGAAACACGGGCAGGTTCAGGCAGGCGAAGGGCCGGCCCCGGCTTCCCCAGCATGCGGGCTACCAGATCAGGCACTTGGGCTTCACGCCCACGGGGACACCCCTCCTGCACCTGCGGCCCCAGGTGGCGCCGGCCCCCTCCCCTGACCAGCTTCCTTGACATTTCCCAGGCTCTCCCCAGATGTGCCTCCAAGGGCCTCTCCAGTCAAACCTCTCTGTTTGGAAATCGCTAAGTAAGAGTGTCCTCGCCTGAGGGAAGGTCCTGGTTGCCCGTAGTGCAGGGAGCCCCAAGCTCTAACGGAAGGGAAGGGACTCCCAGAGCAAAGCCGTCTGTTTTAAAAGAAGAAAGCTGACTTCATCCCCGAATCCGTGGAGTTTTTAAAAAGAGCAATGAGAGCTCCCTGGCGGAGCCAGCGTTAGTCCTCCAGCAAGGACTCCACAAAATTATGCAGGCCTGCTGAGGCAGGCTTAGCGTTCAGGAGGGAAATCACAGCAATCTGACGAAACTTTGTTTTCAGACTCCAGAAAGCCCCAAAGTCCAATCACCTCCTCTAGCAAGCCAGATGCTGGCTTTTAGTAATCTATTATAATCTCCCACGAGTTCAACTGTCTGGGAAACAGCACTCCAGGGAAGGAAAACCGTATTTAAACTTATGACAGGCAAAAAACAGGAGGGGGGATGTTGTGAAGGGAGCCGATGTGAAGGCATTTCAGTGGGAGGGGGCAGGGGCTGGAAATGAGGACCTGACTAAGTGGGCTTGTGAGCATCCAAGTGGGGTAAAGAACTGAAGGCCTGGCCGGGGCAGGGACAAAGGGTCTGAGTCTCTGTGTGGGAAGGGACTTGACGGCCTTTTCAGCAAGGACACCTGGTGTTGTTTTCTTTTTGTTGACTACGGCACTTGACAGCAAGTCTGGATTGTTTGTGATATTAACACATCGGCTCAAAGCATACCCACCCTCCGCCAGGATGACCCAGGACAAGAGGCATTTAAAGATGGGATTTTCTTTTTCACATACTAAAGGTCAGGCTGGAGCAGTGGACATGGAAGGTTGCATCAGGAACCTCCCTTGATGCCAGGCCTCTGGCTAAACTCTGTGATGCCCAGACAAGGACTGGTAATGGGCATGACCTCTGCTGGAAGGGAGCAGAGGGGCAAGACTGGCAGCCAGCTGACAGCCTGTCCTCTCATGCCTCTGCTTCAGGAGCTGAGAAGGTGACTCTGGGTGACTAGGCATGTGTCAAGCTTCATGCTGAGCTATTTTGAGGCTTTGAGGAGCTTCTTGAGTCAAGTTTCACTCCAGAAAGGTAAAACAAGAAGAAATCTGTTTCTACTCAGATACAGATGTTCAGACTCAACATTTTAAAGGAGTTTCTGAAATTGGAAATTTAAGAAATGTCCACCTGGCTTGTAAAAGGAACTTGCACATCTCCCATTTGGGGTGTAAATAGTGACAGAAGTCAAAGAGGAGTGGAGCTTGATCAATGGAAATGTTGAGGAGAGCACTGTTTTAATTCAGTTCATCATAGTGTCATCAAAGCACAGTCCAGAGACTGGCACCTGGTGGGCACCTGGTAGATAGGGAGGCAGCAGGCTCAGGAAGCACCACCAGCCCCAGGTCCAAGTCTGCTGGTAGCACTCAAAGTTACCATCTTGTCAGCAAGGCAGATGGATAGAACACGAAGCAGGGCTCTTGTGGGATGCAAGAGAACTTGGTCCTTTGTTATGTCTCAGCCCCCAGGTTCATTAGCAAATGTACAAGTGAGCAAAGAAAGCCAATTTCTGGGCCCAAGTTTCTGCTTTGCCTACCCTGCTGCCGTATCATCAGCCCAAACCAGGAGTGCCTTTTCCCAAGACCACGATGCCATCTAATAGGCCACCTGCCCACTATCTTCAATTACCCTTTGCTCCCAACATTTTATTATAAAATTTTCAAACTTACAGAAAAATTGAAATGATTTTACAACGGAGACCCATATACTCACCACATAGTTTCTACAGTCAGCAGCTTACTATGTTTGCTTGATCATATACTGATTTTCTATCTACTCCTCTATCCATCCATTAAACTCATCTAATTATTTTTGTTGTTGCACATCAAAGCAAGTTGCAAAAATAGGTACACTTCAATACTGTTAACTAGCATTCAATATTTGTTTGCAATTCTTTAACTTTTCAGGCAAAGTTTTTACATAATGAAATGCACACATTTTAAGTGTGTCATTTGATAAGTTCTGATCAATGCGTGTCCATTTACAAACCAAACCCCTATCAACACAGAACATAGTCATACCACAGAAAGTTCCCTTATCTTGACAACATCTACAGATAACCAAGCTTTTGATATTTTTCAGCATAGATTAGTTTTGCCTGTTCTAGAGCTTCATATATATGGAATTATGCCATTTGTATCCTTTTGTGTAAATCTTTGTTCATACAGCATAATGTTTCTGTGATTCATCCAGCCATGTTGTTGTTTGTATCAGTAGATGGTTCCTTTTCATTGATGAATAGTATCTTTCTGTATGAATATGTCACAGGTTGTTTATCCATTCCCCTATTAATGGATACCTGGGTTGCTTCTAGTTTTCAACTATTACCAAAAAAGCTGGTATGAACTTGCAGACATATGTCTTCATTTGTCTTGGGTAAATACCTAGGAGTGAACTTGCTGGGTTTTAGGGTAGTAGTATATTTAATTTTATAAGAAACTGCAAGATCTTTTCCAATATTGTCATACCATTTTAGCCTCTTATCCCATGTGAGAGTTTTGGTTGCTTCACCTTCTTGCCAACATTTGGTGTTGTCAACCTTTAATTTTAGCTATGCTTGTGGGTATGTAGTAGGATTTCCTTGTGGTTCTAATTTGCATTTCCCTGATGACTAAAGATGTTGAGTGCTTTTTCATTCATTTATCATCTTTTGTGATGTCTTTGTTCCAATCTTTTGACCATTTTTAAAAGAAATTGGGTTGTCATTTCATTATTGAGTAGCATGTGTTCTTTGTCAAATATGTTTTGTGAATATCTTCTCCTGCCCTGTGACTTGCCTATCAATTTCCTTAATAATATTTTTCCGAGAGGCAGAAGTTTTAATTTTGATAAGGTCTAATTTATCACTTTTTTTCTTTTTTGGTTTTTGCTTTCCCTGAAGTCATGAAGATATTGTCCTATGTTTTCAGGTATAAATTTTATTATTTTAACTTTTATGTTTAGGTCTATGATACATTACAAATTAATTTCTGTGTACAGTATGAGGTAGAACAAGGCTAATTTGTTTCCATATGATTATGCAGCTATTCAATAGCATTTGTTGAAAAGACTTTCTTTCCCTATTGGGTTGCTTTTGCATCTTTATAAAAAATCGAATGAGTGTATAACTGTGGTTCTATTTCTAGGTTATTTTTCCTCTCCCATCAATCTTTTGTTGATTCCATGCCAGTACTGCACTGCCTTGATTACTGTAGCTTTAGAATAGTTCTTGAAGACAAGGAGTGTAAGTCCTCCAACATTGATTTCCTTTTTCAGGACTTTAAAAAATATTCTATGTTCTTTGCATTTCCATAGAAATTGTAGAATCAGCTTGTCAATTTCTACTAAAAAGCATGGAAGGATTATGCAGTATAATGAAAAAACTCGGCTGATATTTGTCCTTGCTTCCTGGTGAAGCAACCTCTGAATCTCTGGAGTTTCTTGTGATAAGAGGACTTTTGATCATCTTGGTGGGCCCAGGATCTTACCTGATGGTTCACATGCTAAGGAGATGATGGGGAGCCTCAGGATCACCTGAAAGATCAGCCATGTGTTTGGAGGTTGGGGCTTGTGCCACATCAATATCAGCCCACATCCCGACCTTTGAGGGTAGAGCTGCTGATTCGGTCCAACCATATGGACACTGATTTGTCATTCATGCCCGTGTTGCTTCCATGCTTGGGGAAATACCTCGCTTCTGTGCCAGGAGGGTTATGCATTCTGACTCCATGTGGAGAGGATGTGTGTGCATGCATTTGAGAGCCTCCCAGACCTACCCTATTTGTCTCTTCTATTGGCTTCTTATTTGTATACTTTTATAAAATATAACTATAATTGTAAGTATAGCACTTTCAAGGAGTTGTGTGTCATTATAGAGAATTATTGAACCCAAGGAGGGTGGTGGGAACCCTGAACTTGTAGCCAGTTCCTCAGAAGTGCAGTTGGCCTGGGCCCAAGATCTTGTGGCTGGTACCATAAGGGCAATCTTATAGGGCAGGGGCCTTAACCAGGGGTCTGTGAGCTTGGGTTGAAATTCAATTGAAATGGGAACATGTTGGTGGGGTGTGATATATTTATTAAATAATACACAGGATAGTGTGGACTTGGTAAGAGGTCTGTGGTTTTCACCAGACTGGCAAAGAGTCCCTGGAACAAAAATGGTTAAGAACCAAAAAATGGTTTAGAAGATGCCCTGAACTTGTGAGATCTGGCCTGACTCCAGGTGGTAAGAGTCAGAATTGACTTGGATTGAGTGACTCGGCAGTCTTTTCATTTGCTATAGAGGTTTTCTGATAACTTTTATAGACTGTTCAGGATTGTACTGTATCTACGGAACAATTTGAAGGTAACTGCCATCTGCTGTTAAACACTGTCTTTCAGTGTTTATTCTCAAGCAGTTTATGTTTTTTTGGCATTATTATAAATGAAAATATTTTTTTAAATTTCATTTTCCAATTCTTTACTGCTAGTATAAAAAAAATACAATTTACTCTTGTATATGAACCTTGTATTTTTTGCCTTGCTAAATCCATGTGATAGTTCAAGAAGTTCTTTTGTAGATTCCTTAGGAATTTTTATGTAAATTTCATGTAAAAATTTTTATGTATACAATTATGTCTTTTACACATAGAAGTAGTTTTATATTTGTCTCTTCCATTCTGATTAATGTCCTTTATTTTATTTTATTCTTATACAGTGCCTTTTGGTCTCCAGTCCAATGTTGAATAAAAATGGTGAGAATGAGCATCTTTGCTTTGCTGCCAAACTTAGGGAAGTGTGTCTAACATTTTACAATTAAGTGATCTGTTGGCTGTAGAGTTTTTGTAGTTGCCCTTTATTGTGTTAAGGAAGTTATCATTTATTTTGAGTTTGCTAAGAGTTTTGTTTTATCATGAGTGG
>JAQZBX010100447.1:0-11366 GCA_029593785.1 Cabassous unicinctus | reverse complement strand
ACCTTGAGTCCAACTTAAGGTACCATAAGAGGTACTTTCTCACCCAAAGTCAGTTGCCATGTGGTGAAGCAAGATGGCAGGCAATATCTACAAGGGTTCAGCCTTCCTCTTTCTTCTTAATGCTCCATGGGCCCAGCTTCTTCCAATCTCAGCTGTAAGCTGGCATAGGGCTCATCTCTCTTCCCTGGGCTTGTTTCTTTCCAGGCTCAGCTGCTCTAGTCTCTTCACAAGATCAGCTGTAAACTATCGGGCGAATGGCTCATCTCTCTTCCCCGGGCCTCTGCCATGTCCATGGAGCTGTCTCTCTTCCTCTGTGTATTTTCTCTGTGTATCTCATTGATTGAGTGTCCATTTCATTTAGCCTACAAAGGGGCCAGGGACTCAAACTGATCCACCCAAATGACGTATTCAAATCAAGCCCAATCTTAACATAATTTAATCAAAGGCATCTCAGCTGAATCTAATACAATCAAAGGGTATCACACCCAGAGGAACAGACAAGTTTACAAACATAATCTATATCTTTTTGAAATTCATAAATAATATCAAACTGCTACATTTGGCTTTTCTGCCAAATGGCAATACACATGGAAGCATCTTCTCCTTTCTATTCCGGGTTCTGTTGACCTCCAGCTTCTTGTTGCTCCACTTGGCTTCTCCTTCTGTGTCCAATTTCCTTTGTATAAAAGGATGACAGCCATATTGGATTAAGGCCCACCCTCTTCAGTTTGGGCACACCTTAAACTAATAACATCTTCAAAGGTCCTATTTATAAAAAAGGTCATACCCACAGGACCAGGGGTTGGAACCTGAACATATCTTTTGTGGGGGACTTGATTCAATCACCAACACTATCCAGTGCTTGAATTCTCTCTATAACATCCCCATCAATGGTCGTTCAGCCTTTACTTGAATATCTTCAATGACAAGATCTGAAGGAATCTAACCTACTTTTGGTCAAATGTAATTCTTGAAAGATATTTCTAATCTTGAGCCAAAATGTGGTTCTCTGAAATTTTCACTCATTTGAATATCCTATGGGGATATTAACAAACAAGTCTTATGCCTCACTACCTTCACCCTAGGGAAATCATCCATCCCAGTTTTCCCAAGATGATCCTGGTTTGCACCTGTTGTCCAGGCATAATTAATATCCTTTTTACTCTCAAAAGTGTCCAGAATTGAACAACACATTATATAGTCACTTTATCCAGGATAGCCCTTTAAATTTTTGAAGACCACACATGTTTTTATCAGGTTAAACATCCTCTCATTTTTCAGCTGTTATCCAAATGACATGATTATGAAGGCCTTCACTAGTCTTATTCTTGCTTCTGTATGCACACCAGCTTAGCTATATAACTTCTAATGCTTAAACTCCTTATTGTACATCTATGTTAGCAAAGAATTTCATAATCCCAATTAAAGAACAGAAAATCATTTATTTTCTTTTGAATACTAGCCCAAGGCACAGCTATAGAACTACTGTCCCTCAAGGTTAAGACACTTTCTGAGTAGTCATCTTGTACAATGGTACTAGGTAGCAGTCTCACATTACACTAGTAGGTGTCACTCTCTACCTAATACACTCTAGTTTTAAAATTACTTAAGTTTTAATTCATTCATTAATTATTCATTTATTAAGTGCTCATTACGTGCCAGGCATTATTCTAGGTGCTGAGAATATAGTGGTGAACATGAAAAACTCAGTCTTGTTCTCTCATGGAGCTTACATTCTAGATATTAATGAACAAATCTACTTTAATTACTTTCTACATAAAACTCTATAAAAGTTTTCCACATAAAACTTTGTAAAATTCTAATCTAGGAAAATTTCACTTTCTTAATAGCACTCAAAATAACTCATAAAGAACAAATGCTGTAATGAAACAGAATCAGAGAAATTGTGCTCTGTAGGAGCTAGATTAATGTCCCTATGAATTTTCTAGCCTTTTCAGTTTATTCAACACTTCTCTTCCAAACATCAAGTTTCTAAAATCTAAATTTTAGGTATTCCTCAGTATAATAAGAAGGAATTTGCTTAAAAACCAATTCAAAAAACTTAAAACCTACCTCTCATGTTTTTGCAAGAGACATAAATTTTAAAAGTTTATTGCAAAGTTAATTCCCAAAACATGTATTTCCTCATCTTTACTTAGAACAGTTTAAATGTCACGTTCTAAACATGAAACACACTTCCCAAGGTAACACAGTAAAGACAGTAATAAATTATGTCTCAGCAAAGAATTTAGGAATTCCTCCACTGTCAAAAGACCCTTGTTTGGATAAACCTGTAAGACACAGGTATCACAAGACCTTCAAAGTGACTTACTCATGAACAGAGCATAAAGCAATGAAAGGTCACACTTTGTCAAAAGAAGCACATCTAAGAAAGGGGGCAGACACTGTACATCAAGAAGCTATACCTTCCTGCACAGAACTCCAAGAACCTAGGAACCACTCAATTCCTATTTTGCTTCCATTTACTCTCAAATAGAATGTTCTCTGAGCTGAACATATTAGAGAAAACATGGTTAAGGGAACTCTTCAGCTCTAAAAAGAAAAAAACATAAACAATGCCCTGCTCTTTAGAATTCTTTAAGTTCAAAATTCAATCATGGGGAGCGGATGTAGCTCAAGTGGTTGAGCCCCTGCTTCCCATGTATGAGGTTCCGGGTTTGATCCCCAATACCTCCTAAAAGCCAAAACAAAACAAATGAAAAAACCAACTCTCAGTGGAGAGCAGATGCAGTTCCGTGGTTGAATGCCTGCTTCTCATATATGAGGTCCTGGGTTCATTCCCTGGTACCTCCTTTAAAAAAAAATTCCATCAGAGGAATTTATTTGAAAAAATGATGCTTGCAAGAATTTAATGAGACACTGACACTGACAGTTTCACATAATGTCCAACCTAATGTCCCCTTTGGGATGCCTCAAACTATTAATTACTATCTAAATTGCTGGAGATACGCTGTATACTGTTCAATTTTAGCATGGAATCACACACATACTTTACAACACAAGAAGTATTTGATGACTTTAAGTTACAAATGAACACAAGGGTGCATCATAAAAGATGGCTAATGGTGAAAAAGGTCTAACTTAATTTATATCTTAATGTTAAATAAAGCATTTTCTTTTAAAGTGAATGGAAAAGTGGTAGTTCATAAAATATATTTAAGGTATAGTATTTAAGACACAGCTTATTATGTATGGTTTTTAAGTTAGATTGTAAACTACCTGACAAGCCCAAGAGTGTTAATGTTTGGCATATCTAGGATGTCACCGAAGTTAGGATATTTCAAATGGCAGATATCTCAGTTAGCTCAGTATTTTTATTCCACATTTTTAAGAGGGGAGACAGAGATTATAATATATTGGAAAAATATCACAGCTTTTTGAGTCAGAACGATCTAGGTTTGAATCTCAGCTCTACCCTGAATTAGCTATGTGACTTCTGGGCAAGTTACTTAACCTGTTCTATACATCATTTTTCTCAACCAAATGTAAATAATAGGGATGTGAGAAGATTAAGTAAGATATATAAAATGCCTAATATAGGGTCTGACACATAGTAGGTGCTCAATAAATTGTAGTTATTAGGAAAATGCCACTTTTTGACCATGAGATTGACTATTCCAGTTCATGCTGAACAATTCTGATTACAAATTTAACTAACACAAAGTGCTTCTTTACCCTCCTAGAACACTTTTAAAAAACCAAGCTCCTTACTAGACTGAATGCCAACAAATATGTACCTTCTCCTTTAGCTTAAATATATTTTGCATGACCTTACATGAATTGCTTAGATAAAAGCTTTCTCTCTCTTCTGCTTTTGTTATTTTAAAGTACAGATGCATTTGAGTCATTTTCTCCTTTTGTTTCATATCCTTAAGATCCAAAACTTCAAAGACAGAATGTCAGCATGCAGTCAATTTATGACTGAACTCTTGAAGAGACACTGAAGAATTACCTTGTCAATCACCCCAAGGACTCTGAAGGCCTTCAGCTCCTCGGCAGGGCTCCTTAGGTTCCAAGGGGGCCTTGAACTTAGTGATCCTTGAGGCTAATGGAAGATATCAAAGATTACACATCAATCAGGGAGGTACTTGAAGGAAGACTGCCTGCTGAAGCAAATGCCAAGCCAAAGGAAACTAAATTTATCATAAATCAGAGTAGAAAGATGAAAGGAGGAAGTTTCCATTTGCCTATAATATAAAAATATTAAAAATTTAAAAAAGAAAAGAAAAATTAAAGAAACTCAAAAAAGAAAAAAGTTGCAAATAAACTATGATAACACTTAAAACAAAATTTTTGAAAGGAAAATTAATGATCTGACATAGTTTCTAAAGCAATAATTCTAATCAGAACTATATGGTTATAATGAAACTTTGTAACAAATGGATAACTGGACCAATAATCAATCACCCCCTTATTTTACCCCAGGCACCTAAAAAGAAATAGAAGGGAGAAACCTAGAAAACAATGTAATAATGGATAAACACAGGCCATTCTCTCTCATAATGAAACAACGGGCCTTTAATGTTACTTCATAGTATATATTATGCATTTTAAGAGGGATTGGCAGATTCAGGTTCAACCAAATGATTACCAATAATGGTGAAAATTTTAGAAAGATGAGCAATAATTATTAGTACTAAGTTTGCTAAAGCCTAGAAAACAGATAATTTACAGGACAAAGAAATTTTCTTCAAATATTTGAACATCAGTGATATTGAAAAGAGTCTGTTGGGTCCAAAAAAATAGCAAAAAAGATCAATGGATATAGGAATGGATATTTCAGCAGCTACACAATAAAAGAGTAATACTAACTTCCCATTTTGGCCTTAGTTTTTTTCTATCAGTAAAATAAGATGTTAGACTAGATAAACTCTAAGGATCCCTCATTTGGCATTTACAACCAGTAAGACTGTATTCTTTCTTATATGAAAATGATGATGGTGTAAGGAATGACAGGAGACACAAAATCCTACCACATACTTAAAACAGACTCTTTTTTTTTTTTGTCAAAATCTATTAGAATACACAGAAAACTTTTTCTCCATGGGTAGAAGATAAAATATCCTGACTAATGAAACGTCAAGGTTAAGATAATTACTGATACCATTTTTGATTTTTCATGTCTTTGCACAAACCAGTACCACTAGACAGCAAGCAACTTTTGAACAAGAAATGTACCTTATTCATTTCATATTCATAGTGCCTAGCATGTTGCTAGTGTTCAATTAGTTGCAAGGAAGGAGGGAGACAGAAAAGGAGGAGGAGGGAAATGAGGAAGGGAGGGTGGCTAGGTAAACTAGGTGTCATTGACAACTGGGAAAACGATGACTTATGAAACTTTCTAAAACCAGCAATTCCAATTGCTTTCAATTATTATTATTACTATTGTTTGCTTTTAGATTTAGCAAAAATATGCTAAGTTCAAAGTACCTGAAGAGGTGATGCTTGATAAATAGTATTAAGAAGACTTTTTTTTTTTTTTTTTTTTTTTAAAGACAATTGAGAACATTGTTGATAGTGGCCATTGGACTGGAAAATAAATTTTTTTAAAGGATTTGTTTAATTTAGACTTCAGTATATCATTCAAATGCTTATTTAACATCTCATTTCATGAGGTGCTATGCTAGTTGTCATGCAAAACAGATACAGTTCTGTCTACCTAAAAGCTTAAAATCTAAGAGAAATTTTATACATATGCAAACATTTGGTAAAGTATTTTAATGGTATGCATGTAAACAGAAGAAACATGAATAGAATCTTCCAGCTGATTCATTTATTTTATATTATTTCATATTCATCCCTCCCCCCCCGCTCCAAGTGTGGTACTTACAGTAAGCTATTACTATAATTGCCATTATATAGATAAATAAAGGGAAGTTCAGAATGACTGAGCATTTCTCTGTGGTCAACAAGAGAAATAGTAAAAGATCCTAGACAAAAGCCCAAACCCCTTATTCCAATGTTTGCAGTCTTCCTACTATACAACAAATTCTGACAACTGAAAATCCATCGCCCCCTAACCCATTTTCAGGAAAAGGTAATATCTACTTAGGACTTTATCAAAAAGACTATTGGGAGAAAATTCTAAGGGGGAAGATCCATTAAATGATATTTTACCCATTACATTTGTCTCTGAAAATACGGCCAAAGGTCATAAACACCCCTTCTTAGTCACTAATGTCACTGGCTCTTTCAGTTGCCAATGAAAACCATCTGTTCTTTTCAGAAATTTCAACTACAAAATCTGTTACTGCACCTTTCAACAAATAATGATTGTGTACCCACTATGTGCATGATACTGAAAAGGATATAAATCATAAAAAGATAGTCCCCAGCTGCAAGAAGTTGGCAATCTCTTTGAGGAGATAAGCCAAACAAATGTAAAGTTAAATAGCAATACAACATTATTTTAAAAAAACAGAGGACAATACAGATAAATTACAAGTTAGTATGATAAACTGTGATCTCAGAAAGAAGTAAGACTAGAGATGATCTTAGATACTATGTGGAAATTAGGTTAGGATATGGATATTATATATAAGATGGGAAGGATACTGGCCTGGTAGAAGAAAACGTTAAAATGGGAGAACATAAGAGAAAATAAAATTACATTCTTAGGGTCAGTTCATTTTCACAGGCCTCAAATGTCAAGAAGAAAAGTCTAGAATATATTCTCCAGAGTCAAAACAAGTTTTTTTATGAAAAACTCAGTGAAAAACAGTGATTTATTTAGTAAAGCCACTCTTGCAAAGAAGGAAACTGTAATGGGAAAAGACCAAAGGCAAAGTGGTCGTTAAAGTTCTCCTACTTTAACCATACTAAAAAAGTTTAAGATCAGAGAAATGAACAAAGAAAGATCATGGAATAAAATCATCAATAAAAAAGGCCTGCATTTCTTATATGCAGCATTTAAATTGAGAAGAATCCTATAGATCTATTCCTTTTTTCAGATGGCATAAAGAAACATGAATCCACAGTTTCAAGTGCTGAGAGATGTTAGAGAACAAGTCTAACATTCTCTTTTTTTTCTTCATATGAGAAAATGAAGAAGCAGCAAGGTTAAGCAATCTGTCCAAGATGATGAAACTGGGTAACAGATAAGGAGGAATTTAATCTGAATTATAAAATAATACAATATTAAGAAAAGCTTCAACACAACACTATAAAGGGGGAAAGGAAGGAGGACAGTTATTTCTAGGCAACATAGCTGATTTCCTTAATGAAAAAGTTAAGATTTTATATTTATTAGCTAATGTAGCAGAAAATGTCTAGAGAAGTAAGGAGCACTTGTATTCATCTATATCAATACTAAATATAGGAGGCAGAGGCAGGAAGGAGTATTCGATGATCCAACAATCTTCAAAGCCAGAAATTACAAGTACTTGTCACTCAACTGATCAAGCCCATAGCAGACATCTCTTTTAATCCCACACTCGGTCTCCAAACTCTTCTCAATATAATCTCTTGGCAGCCACTAACAGTGGGTTAGAATTGGTACACTAGTTTAAAACTTATTTATATTCCTATTCTACATTCTCTAAAGACTGGATGAAACTTACCTTTGTTTTTTTTGGTTTGTTTTTTTTGTTTGCTTTTTAAGCTGCTGTTTAGCCTGCCTACAATCTCTCTTCTTACCAATCTGTTTTGACACAGTACTTCTAAAACGTTAATGTGTATGCATATCACCTAAGGATCTTGTTAAAATGGAGATTCTGATTCAGTAAATCTGAAGCGGAGGCCTAAGATTCTGCATTTCCAATAAGCTCCCAGGTGATACTGATGCTTACTAGTCCGCCAACCACATGTGGAGTAGGTTGAACTACTCCTCCTTAAATATCTTTACATAGGTCACCATTAACTGGGGACAAATAAGTAACGAAGAGCAAAAGAAAGGCACTATACAAAGAAAATATCAAGAAACCAAAATATGAAGCCTGATATCTAACTACTCTAGCATCTCTGAACTTGGCTTCATCCATAGATTTTTGGCTTTGCTAAGACTTTCTCTGGCAGCCACTAACCCTCAACTCCCAGTGTCCTAAGTCTCTGTTAGATCACATTTTAAAACTGACACTTACATGCAGTCTTGTTACTGACTTAGAATGCCACTGATTTCCTTTGTGCTTGGGCCATGTCTCATGGAGGGTGACTCAATACTCATTTAAAATACTTTCTGAAGAAAAATTGAAAACTACCAACTAATAATACCAGCAAACAAAATGCATAGGAGGAAATTTTTCAATATTACTATAGCAACTATACTCAATCTACAAAATATTCAGGAAAGGTATACATTTTACACATTGTCATTCATACCCAGTAATAGCATGATGAAAATGAACTCAAACTTTAGAAATTGCACAATCTTTTATGTCCTAAATTTAGATCATTTACTATCTTTCTCTAAATTTCATTCATCTTGAGTTTAAAATTCCTACAGCTAAAAATAGCAAAAAAGCTATTCCAAGTTTTTTCCCCAGGGAAATCCCCTTTTAATACTAATTCTTAAATTATTCAAAGTCATCTATAATTTGTTTAAGTCCTGTCTTTTTAAGACTTCAACTTTTCTTCAAACAAAGCTCGTTTTCTTTTTTATCTGAAACCTGCTCCTTAAATTTTCTTGGAGCCTGTTAGTAATGAAGAAAAGAAAGAAGTAGGAGAGTACTGTTGCTCCTTTTTGTCCTTTTATTTGAAAAGGATATTAACAGAATAACTGAGAAATTCAGAACTTTTATATTTGTCATATAAGAGCCCCCAAAGTTCAATAAAGCAAAGCTTAAACCATCCTAGAAAACAATCCTCTCATTGTACTGGTTGAAACTGAAGTCCGAAGATGGCTAAAGAAAAGAAATAATGAATTCACCAAGCCTATCAAGAATCTCTAGAGGACATTTAACTTAAATTAATAATTAAAAAGCAATATATGTGCCTTATGTGTGGCACAGATAAGGGAGCCTCAATAAGATTAAGTGCCAATTTCTCAATTGGAAACCATGGAAGCAAGAAGGCAGTGGGATGACATATTTAAAATACAGAAAGCAAAAAAATGCCAACCAAGACTTCTATATCCAGCAAAACTATCTTTCAAAATTGAAGGAGTGATTTATATATTCCCAAATAAACAAAAGCTAAAGGAGTTCATCACTACTATACTTGCCTACATGAGATGCTAAAGAGTTCTGCAGATTGAAAGGAAGAGATAGTAGAAAACAGGTCAATGCTGCATGAAGAAATAAAGATGTCCAGTAAAGGTAACAACGTGGGTAAATATAAATACCAGTACTATTGTATTTTTGGTTTGTAACTCCACTTTTCACTTTCTACAGGATGTAAAAGGCAAATCCATAAAACACAGTGATTAATCAGTGGTTTTGGACACATAATGTATCAATATGTAATTTGTGATAAGAAGTACATAGAGGTAGGCGGGATGAAGGGGTATAAAAACAGAGTTTATGTATGCTATTGAAGTTAAGCTGGTATCTAAGCAAACAAGATTATGACAGATTTATCATGTTAAATTTAAGCCCCACAGTAACTACAAAGAAAATATTGGAGAATATACAGGCTCATAAAAAAAAATTTAGAGTACAGGTTGCTAGGAGAGGAGAGCAGGAGAAATGGAAGTTAATGCATAATGGGTACAGGATTTCTGATGGGGAGATAGGAAAGTTCTAGTAACGGAATGTGGTAAAGATACTGCAATATTGTGAATGTGATTAATCCCATGGAACGGGAGCAGCTGAAATGAGAAATTTTATGTTCCTTCAATTAGGAATAAAAAGAAGAGAGCACAACTAAAGAGACATGACCAAAACAAACACACACACACACACACACACACAAAACCATATTTTTTTAAAAAGACAATGACAATTAAATGCAGCACATGATTGATCCTGGATGGGCTCTAGCAAGGGAGGAGAAAAGGCTCAATGGGATTTTATTGGGACATATGAAAATATTATAATAAAGACAGTATATGCTTTATATCAATGTTAAATTTCTTGAACTTGATAACTATGCTTAAGATAGGTACATTAAGTGAATATGCTTTTTAGAAAATTTACATGGCAGTATTAAGTATTCAAGGAGCATGATGTATACAACCTACACTCAAATGTTCAGAAAAAGGATTGACAGACAGATAAACAAATGGAGAGATAGAATGACACAGCAAATGCGGCAAAATGTTAAAATTGGTAGATCTTGGTATACGGGGGATAGAAGTATATGGGAGTTCTCTGTATGGGGTTCATATTTTTGTAACTATCTTGTTTGAAAGTATTTCAAAATTAAAAGTAAAAAAAAAACAATTTCAAATACAGATAGATATCTTGACAGTATAATTACTGTCATGCTACAGAGGGAGATTAGGGACAGAGTAAGGAACTAAGAAAGGGCCAAGAACAAGAAGGAAAAGCAAGTCCCATTTTATCCTACATTTGATTATTTGCTTTTATGCTTTTCTTTCAACCAAAAAGTTTTAAGGAAATTATTGATTAAATTTCAAAGACCAGAATTCCTCAAATATTTTAATTAAAAGCAAAGCTGGGATAGGGACTAGGAAGTTTTAAGTCTTTGTATATACAGAGTTTCTATTTTGGATGATGAAAAAGTTTTGGTAATAGATGGTGGCAATAACACAAACTGTGAATGTAATTAACAGCACTGAATTATATATCTGAATGTGATTAAAAGGTAAATTGTTAAGTTGTATATATGTTATTAGAAAACATTTTTCTAGTATTTTAAAAAATACAAGAAACTGCAAAAAAAAATAGAAAAACTTAAGCTGAGAGTCAAGAGAGCAAGAGCAGCTAAAGAAAATACGAAACAAAATAAAAAACATACCTGTGATAAATCATCAAGTTGGGGTTTTCCATAAAGGCTTGAGATAGTCTCTGCCCGCATAAGATATTCTGCTGTTCTTCTCTTCACAGCTTCTCGACGGGTAGGGCTTGACTCTCCTAAAAGGAGAAAATACAAACCTGGACATGTGGGAAATAAATTTCTTTTACCCAATCTGAATACTAACTGCCTTTTATCCAATTGACTGCTTGCTCACATTTCTAATAGAAAAGATTTTCAAAATTGGAACCAACATCAAAGTCATTAATATCGGAGAGGTCCAAATATTACTCATGGATTTCATGTACCCAAATACTGACAGTTGCCAATTTAAACATATATTGAAAAGTTGATATATTTTATAGGAAAAATCAAATATATAAGAAATGTAATGTAAAGAGCTCTGAACAGAAGACAAAAGACTAGCTCTAGTCCAGATGGTATACAGCTATGCTTATTATTAGTCTTCCAATTCACATATAAGACTAAATGCA
>JAQZBX010100446.1:0-11364 GCA_029593785.1 Cabassous unicinctus | reverse complement strand
TCTTCTATACTCTCCTCCAAGCCTCCCTCTCTTGTCTTTTTCTTTCAGGTTCTAAGGCTTCCTTTAATATTTCCTGCAAAGGTGGATTCTTTTTTGCAAACTTTCTTTTTTTGCCCTCCTTGTGAGGGCAGGCTGGCTCGCGCGGCGCCGTGGGCTGATGCAGCAAGACCTCACAGCAAGGGGGAGATAAGCAGACACAGAGAAGACACGCAGCGAATGGACACAGCAGCACAAGCAGCAAGGGGGGGATAAATAAAATAAATAAATCTTAAAAAAAAAAAAAAAGAGATTCCCGTGCCCCACCCCACCACCAACACCTTGCACTGGTGTGGAACATTTGTACTATTTTTTTTTTAACAGTAGTTACCTTTGTTACAATTGATGAAAGATTATTAAAACGGGTCTTTATCATCCATTATTTACATTAGGTGCATTTCCCCATATACCACCCTATTATTAACACCTTGTATTAGTGTTGTTCATTCATTATTATTCGTGGAAGAACACCATTGTACTTGTACCATCAACTGTAGTTCACCGTCTACAATAGGGTTCATTAGTGTACAGCCCTATGGTTTATCTTTTAATTTTTATCTAGTGCCATATACATCCTCAAGTGGCCTCTTTAACCACATCCACCAATAGAGCTCAGTGCTATAGATGACACTCAAAATAATAATATTCCCGCCACCACTACCACCTACTTCCAAAGCTTTACCATCAGCCCAAATAGAAATCCTGTGCAAGTTAAGCATCAAACCCCCAGTCTCAACCCCAGTCTACGTCCTGGTAACCTATACTCTAGATTCTGACTCTGTGAGTTTGCTTATTATAATCAGTTCATAACAGTAAGAGCATACAATATTTGTCCTTTTGTGACTGGCTTATTTCATAACACGGACGTCCAGGTTTTTCAGTTGTACTTAGTGAAGGGAATAGGAAAAAGCACATCTTCCCGAAAGCAGAATTCCCCACTGCATTTTATATCACACAACAGTTTGATACAGTTTTAGTGTTTCTACGTATTCTTCATAACCTAAACTTTTCTATGTCCTAATATTCAATTCACCATAAAGGTTATTGCACTTTAATTTTTTCAGTATACCAAACTAATATATTACATAAAATATTAAGAGCTAATTATAATAAAGCGTGGTTGGTTAGGGACTCTAAAGAATCATTTTCAATTTCAGACCTATAGTGCTCTGATGGGCTGAGGCAAGTTAATTCTGTCCTGGATAAACGGGGTCTGCCTCCGAATACTATAAAAGCTGGAGTCTGTTCAGTATTGATTTTCATCAGCGCTTTCCTCCAAATAATTCTTTACATTTAATACATTTCAACGCATTTTCCGTCCCATCTTGCCTCTCTGCCTTTGTGTATGCTTTCTTTGGCATGAAGTTTCCTTCCCACATGACCAAATTCCTCTCGTTTGGTGGAGTGTCACTTCCACTTAAAATCGGTCTCTGCCCTCTGAGATTCCGTTTGAGCTGTAGCTGTGTCGCATCTAGCACTCAGCACCGTCTTCTTCTGTTACTTTTGTACTTCACATTGCACTCTCTAGACTATATTCCTTGAAAGTAGACACAATCACACCTTTTTCATCTTTCTATGCCCCTGGTACTTAATGAGTTAAACATAGAAATATATATTAAATAAGATAATATATATTATATAAGATAATACATTATATAAGATACTTATTTGTTTGACCCCCCTACCCCAAGTCTCGAGAGGCAGACAGGATTTATTATTTTCCCTCCCCAGGGAGTGCCGACGTGCCCCTCTTGTTTATCCGCATATCTGACTTGGGGAGCTGTGGTTCTGGGACTCTGGAGTCAGTCTCAGCTCACTGGCTGTGTGACCTCAAGCCACTCAAACTCCTAGAACCTCATTTTCCTTATCTATGAAGTGGGGATAACAGGAGCCACCTTCCAGGGTTAGTCTTTGTGCCTGTGCTTGCCTGTAAGCCTTTGCACTAAGTGACTTGCCATCACTTGGGAGATTTCTTGAAGGCTTTTAAAAAGCTGTTCTTTATTCATTTCGTTGCTCCCGCCTCCATCTGCCCTCAGACTCCCCAGAGAGAGGATGCTGAGCTTTGGGGCTCCTGAGCCTCTGCAGATAAGGCGGAATCTGAGTGTTCCCAGGGAATGAGATAACAATAGGCTCCACAGGCACTGTTACTGCCAAGATGGCGTCTTGTGAAATGTCTAAGGGAAAGAACAATATCTCTCCTTGGCTTTATTCCTAAGATTCTCCTTCCTTCTGCAGACATCCTTATCAGTGTATCAGCACTTTTTCTACAGTGGAAAACGAGACCAAATGAAGCTCTGTTTCTCAGCTCACTGTTAACCATTTGCATGTCGAAGAATAACATATGGTTTACTTTTTATTTTATCAATTCTTTGGCTCTAACACTGATTCTTTACAGGTTTTTAAGCTCGGTTTGATCTTGAGCGTAGCTCTGGCTGAAATAACGGTAAGATGTAAAAATCTGTGCGCTCGCTCTACTGTGCACGCTCTCAGGAGTAGTTCATAGCCAGAGGCTGATCAATATCCCTGTGTTTTCAAGCTGTGGGCGATTTCACTGGTACTTGGGTTAGCACTGCTATCCTGTTTCCTTGGCCAGCTGAGGTCTGTAAAGATGTATACGTCACAAATAGTCAAGCGTGTATTCTGATGCAGAAGGCCAAAAAAGATGACAGCTGTGGTGGGAGAGTGAAGAATGGGCTGTAACTGGATGACATGCATGTATTTTTCCCTTAGTTCCGTGCCTTGGTGTTTGGAAACATGGAAAGATTTTTGTAAACTGCATACTAGATCATTCCTGGGAAAATATAGAAATGATTACTATATAAGCACTACACTTCTGATCATGAAACTCCAATAGTACAATTTCACTGATACTAAATGTTTCGTAATGGGTATGATTTCTAAGACACAGATGGCCAAAATGAAACCTTTACTGTTTTTCCCTATAGTTTCTGTCATAAGCTTCATTTACCTGATAATAAAAACCTAAAAGACACTTCTGTAAAAGTCAACCCCTTCGGTGGATTCTCAGTCCTTTTAGATTTCAAGTCAGTTAAGCATTTCCCCTGCTCCCGTCTCCCTGGTGCCAAGGTCCTGGCCGGCGTGGCAGTGCCGTGTGACGGTGACAAGCCAGCCCCAGCCTCTGCTTCCCAGCTGCGCAATCTTGGCCCTGCTGATCGGGCTCCTGGGAAGCAGACTGAGAGGCAGGTGCTTGGTGAGGAGGCGGAGGAAGCAGGGCTGGGCAGAGGGAGAAGCACGGCACGGCTGGGGAGCCCTGCAGGCTGCCCCACCTTGGGCTGGCTGGGCCACGTGGCCAGGCCCTCCTCCTCCTCCTCTGTAGCCAGTCGTTGGGTATCGGCTGCCCAGGAAGTGACAGGTGTGGACAAGACACCTGCCCACACCTGAGCCCTCTGCCGACAGCCCTCTCAGGCTGTGGATCTGGGTCCGCCTTGGCCACTGCTGGTGCTGCTCGGATGCACTTCCGCGTGTGCTCTGGAAGTAGCTGCTCCATCCCAGGGCACTTTCCCTCCTGGGGGATGTTTAGAAGAGGCAGGTTTGTGGGATGAACTGCTACCCTGAGCCCTGCAGCTGGCCTCAGCTCTGTCCTCCGCTCTCCAAGCTGAATCCCCTTCAGCCTCAGTGTCGCCCTCTGCCACCTGAGGGCATCACCCCGTGCTGGACACCTTGCCCTCCTGGGCTGGGCCGGCTGCACTCTGTCCAGGCTCCGTCACAGGCTCCCTTCCCTGCAGCAGACCTGCCTCGTCCTGACCACAGCGCCAGCCCGGCCTCCCTCCGCGCCTGCTGGTCCCCGAGCACAGGGGGCAGGGCTGCGCACGCGACAGCCACGGCTTACAGTTCAGCGGAAACCTTGCTGTCTGCACGGAAAGAGGTGCGCTCCCTTTGGGCACAATGACACCCAGTTTACAGAGCCCAGGGCTGGGAGGATGGGACACGAACCCCCATGGTGGGCCAGCGAGGGCGATGGCAGTGGGGCTGCCCTTGGCTTCCGGGCCGTGAGTTCTTCCTTTTGGGGCATGGCACCCTATGAAAGTCTTTGATTCCAGACAGCTACCGCCCGCGGCACCTGCGCCTCACAGTCTTACCTCCCAGCTTTGCTGTCTAACGCGGGCGCTGTTCCCAGCCCCTCTGAGGACTGCCTGGGGCGAGTCTTCCCTGACCTCAGGCAGTGTCTTCACGTGCACGTCCTGCTGACCGCTTGAGCGGTGCTCTGGGAGCTCCCCGGGGAAGCCTGGCGTCCTGGGTCTGTCAGCTCCACGGGAGGAGCCGCCTGGCTGCACCTGGGTCCTCCTCAGGGAGCAGCAGGCTGGCGCAGTTGCAGGGCTCGCCTAGGGCCGCCTCGTTTGTTTCCTGTTTCCCAGGGTCCCGTCCTTTATTGCCTGATGCCCAGTGTCTCCAAAACCACCTTTCGTGGATCGTGTCCGGGTTTTTGCTTGTTTCCGGTGGGAGGATAAATCTTGGTGGAGGTGGAAGTGGACTTCGGCTCTGCAAAACCTACCCCCAACCCCCAGGTTCTCCGTTTAGCCGTTTCCTTTGGAACCGCGTGAGCCTGGAATTTCCTGGCCTGTAAAGCAAGGGTCACGAGTTAAAGTGACCGCAGGGAAAAAACAAACGTTACTCAACAGCATTGCCGCTACTTCTGCCAAAATGACGCATACAAGCTCTTGCACCTACGTCAAGCTGTATTTTCTTAACCAAGAGATAAGCACAGGAGACTGTTGGTGCCTGAATCCTCCTGTCCTTCCTCGTGTGGGAGATTGTCCAGCCGTGGACACGCGTCTTCTGAGAAATGAAGGTGCCCGGTTTCAGCAGCTTCAAAGGCAGCCGAAGGAGATGCCCTGTCCCCAGCAGGCTCTCCCCTCAGGGCGAAGACCCCTCTGTGCTTGTCTAGCATTGAGAGGGCAGCTTTGCTTGTGTACCTGGGTCCGGAAGCCAAGCGTCAGTCTCCGTAGGAGAAGGGGTATTTTCATTAAGTGGATTTCATTGAGGTGCAATGAATATTCATTTTGGTTGATCTCCAAATGACCATGTATTAAAATTCAACATTCAGTCGAAGCTGAGGCAGAGACAATTACCAACATCATGCAATGGACTTCTGAAACGTAAGACTGACTCTGACATTTTATTAAAACTTAAAAGTTTGATGTTACTTAAAGTGGAAATCACATGTTTAATATAAAGTCGTATAAAAATTCTTGGGGCGCGGATGTGGCTCCCACATGGGAGGCCCCTGGTTTGGTTCCTGATGCCTCCTAAAAACAAAAACAAACAACAAGCACACAAATGAAGAAAGCCAACCCAGGGGACCGATGTGGCTCAGTGGCTGAGCGCCGGCTTCCCACCTACGAGCGCCCAGTTCTGGTACCTCAAAAAAAAAAAAAAGGTGTGGCTCACCCTGCAGCACGCCCAAGCCCAGGTCTCAGACTGTGGACCGCTCTTCTTTTCTTGTTTCTTAATAAACTCTTTACTCCCTTGCCTACCCTAAAAAAAAAAAACAAACTTGGCATTTTGGTTAAACACACATTTCCTACATCATTAATTGTGTGACGTGATCTAGCCTTTGAGACTACATTGCTGCCCTGCTCAACATGGGCGCTCACTTTCAAATACAGCCCTTAAAGCGGATGTTTCCCTCGGCAGTTGACCTGGATCCTAAAACGGGGCTTTAGCGAGTTACCAGCGGAGCAGGTGCTGAAGCTCCACGTTTCCACTTTCACTCTGACAGCAATAAGACCCTGAAGGGTGCTGCTGTGGGCTGAATCGTGTGCCCGGTCTGTGGACGTGCGCTCATCTGTAGATCGGCTCTGGGGAGATGCTCCTAGTTACGGTGAGGCCAAGCTGGATCAAGCCTGACTGGAGCTCAGCGGAATTCGGGGGAGACGGGAGGGAGACCCCCAGGCACAGTTACAAGCCGTCACCAAAACCCAGCCTTTGGAGAAAGCGTGGTCCTGCTTGATTCTGGACTTCTGGCCTCCAAAACGGTGCGATAATAAATTCCTGTTGTTCAGGCCAACCAGCCTGTGGTATTTATTATAGTAACCCGGCAAACTGAGGCAGACGCCACGGTTTGTGGAGCGAAGGCCAGAACGTATTGGTCTAGCTGCTGGAGCAGATGAATTCACAGTATCATGAACCAAGAACCTTCTTAAAATCATGTTCCAGAGTCGTCTGCAGCACCTGCCTTAGGAACAGGAGGGAGAAAGGCCTGTCCGAGTATCTGTTTCTCTCTGTGTGCTCAGGTGAGGAAAAACCCTCACCTGCTTCGCCTGCCCTTGCTGGTGACGGCAGCCTGGGGAAATCGCGCCTCCTCCACATCATCCTTTATGGCAGCGGGAAGCGGCAGCAGGGAAGACAGAAACTGCTCGGTGGTCTAAGTCTCATATGCAAGCCATGCTGGGCATTTACGAACACGGGTGGCTCTATTTCACTCCAAAAAGAGATTTCATTTGACTGCACCTTTACTTAGTGGTAAAATTAAGTTTATTCTTACAGTAAAACACCCCTTTCAATAATCTGATTAAATGTAGAATACCAACATATTTATACAAAAAATACCCACGGGGGAAGAAATCGAATGATGTTCCAAAATAAACATTTTAAAGGGAAATAAGCTGATCAGCGTCTGAATTTCAAACCATGCTGTCTACGCTGTATTCCTGCACCTCGTTAGGCCGCAGCAGGGCCCGGCGTCAGGTTCAGTACCGTGTGCTCTGCGTCTCTGTTGTTGGAATCCTGGTTGTCGATTCCAGGCTGAGGATTCCCACAAAGCCCCGAATGACTGGATTCCGACCCAAGCCAGAGGTCTACGGGTGTGTCCTCTGCATCTCTCCGTCTTCCTGAGCAGGAACCCTTATTTGCTTATAGATGGGACAGATGGTTTTAAATTTAACAAGGTCTGCAATGACATTCTTGCAGGGACAAACACGGAACCATCTTCACTTTCACCCAAGCAGACGGCACAGGCGTGATAATCATCTCTTTTTTAGCTAACAAAGAGGACGTCTCTAAGGGTCAGATCTTTCCGAAGTCAGTCTTATGTCTGTCCTGGAAAAGTTCCATGAGCATGAAAATGACTCTCAGGATGGGGTGGCAGGTGCAGCGCAGTGGCTGAGCGCCTGCTCTCCAGGTGTGAGGCCGCGTGCTCAACCTCTGGTACCTCAGGAGAAAGAAAGGACGGATGACGGGATCATGTGTGCTCCAGAGGTGAACTGTGGGACTAGGACACTGCGCCCTCTTCTTTTGTATGTGAATCCATTTTTCAGGGAGCGTCTGTGGTTTCAAAACTGTAAGGAATGGTCTTAAAGCATTCTTATGAAGTCTATTGTCCTGAATATTGATTAACAAAAACAAATGTGTTTGGGGTCCCTCATTTTTCTCTATCATAGTCTTCATTTCTTCGTATGTTTTATGTTTTTCATATCCTGATCAAGGATGATTAATCATAGATGTCATAGTACATGACTTTGGAATTTTATATTCTTAAGAAATTTTGAAAGCCCAGAAACTAACCACATGTTCATGGAAGGTTCCAGCAGATACACGTTTGGAGAACTGAAGCTTGTTTTACAGTCACGGGGGTTTTTTTTAGGTGGTACCAGGGATCGAACCTGGGACCTCGTACATGGGAGGCAGGTGCTCAACCACTGAGCTACATCTGCTCCCCCAGCCACAGGCTTTTAAGGCTAGGCCTGAATTTTCTTGTGGCAATATAATTAAAAAAAATTATTTTAATATATAACCAATATAAAACATATTGTGATATTTTACATGTTTTCATACTAAGTCTTTAAAATATGGAGTTTATTTATAGTTTAATATTCATCTAAATCCAGATAGTCACATTCCAAGTGCTCCATCACGTGCACTGAGAGCAAAGCTCTAGACACAGCTCTCACAGCTGCCTTTTTTTTGCTTCCTCACGCTCATTTCTCTCTCACTCGGCTCACTGGGGCCGCTGGGAGGGCAGCGCTGAGCGGCTCTGAGTAATTAACGAAGCTTCATGGACCAGTAAAGCCCTTAGAGTTTGGATTTCTCAAGCAGTCCAGCTTTTTCCACCTCAAATTTCTGTGCTATTTCTATTTCCATGTCTTGTCCTCAAACCAGGCATTTCCGTCCGAGCACAACTCTTCTTTGTATTACCTGCTAAATGCAGCAAATAAAAATGGCCACACATTTCTGGATTTTCCAACCCTTTTTCAGCTCCACAGGCTTGAGTGGCACATGGTCTGCCTTCCGAGTTTCCACAGTGACCGTTTTACCAAATGATTTGCCACCTGCTCCTGGCGAAGCGGTCTATTCTTGCATTTGGCCCCGCAACTACCAACCTATTGCCACATATTTTGGGTTTGTATTATGGCAGCACCCCACTTCAGAATACCAATATCTGATTAAGAAAGCTAATTGCTGTGACAAACTCCCAAAATGTCCATGGCTTTACACAATCAAAGTTTGCTTTTTGCTCAGTGACACTCCAGCTGGTGGTTTTCGGGCTCCTAGGGCCCGGTGACCCTCAAGAGTCAGTCAGCGGAAAGGGAAAGAATCAGAGGAAGGACCCGTGTTCCCCAGAAGCCTGCCTGACCTCGTGCAAACACTTCCCACGCCTCACTGATTAGCACTCGTCCGCGCGTGCGGGTAGTGCACACGCCCAGGAGTAAGGAGGATATGATTTTGTCGGACAGCAGACCTTCCTGCCCTGGTGTTTATGAGTGAAATGGGCTGTAACTTTCCTTTTTAATACATTCCTTGTCTGGTTTTTGATATTAAGGTTAGACTATGGTATGATAGTTGTCAAAGGTTATAAATTGGGAAGTAGTTCTTCTTTGTCTGTTTCCTGGTAGAGTTTGAGTAAGCCTGAAGTTTATCCATTCTTTAAATGGTTGGTAGGTTTTTCCCATTAAATTTGTGCTGTAGTTCTTTGTGGAAAGATTTTTAGCAATTGATTCAGTTTGTTAACTAGTTGCAGTATGATTCAGGTATTCTGCTTCTTATCAACTTTGTAGGTTCCAATTAAAAAAAAATTGATCCATTTCAATTAAGTCTTCAAACTTAATAGCATACATTTTGTCATAATATAGTCTCCGTATCTTTTTTTCCTGCAGCATTTGCACTTGCGTCCCCTTTTGCATTTCTAATATTACCATCTTTCTTAGGAAGCTATTTGAAGATGTGCTCAAACAAAGCAGGCAGGAAAGGGGAAAGCTTGGGATACAGGAAATAGTGGAAGGCAGGATAAGAAAGTTCTGAGTGACAACCGTGTCTCGTCTAGTCCACAAGGGAGAAGACTGAGGCCTCTTCAGGAAAGAAAAGGGAGCCCCAGAATGGAGAGCACGATTGAAAAATTGGGCAAAAATGGACATTATAAAGGCACAAAAGAAAAGAAAGGACATTAGAAATAAGGGGAAAACTGCATAAGAAACATGATACAAATATAAGCTAACATAAAATGCGGCATAATTTTAAGCAGTTGGTGTATAAAATAATCCATTTGACAAACAGAAACATTTGTCTGTCTGTCTCTCCCCCACCCCCATATAGTAGACATATGTGCAGAACGGACGAGCACCTCACATGCCAGGGGTATATTCAGAATTGAATACGACGTGAGCAGGGTCCCTGGAGGGCTGGCTATTCTGGATTCTGTGTTTTTGTTAGAACCAACCGTCTGGGTCGGGAGGTGAAAGAAATCAGAAAGAACCTGAGGGGCCTGGTGTTGTAAAATTGAATCCATAGGGAAATAAACGTGACTCTCACACACCATGGGGCCCAGCAGGAGCAATATTTGTGTAGTCACAGTAAGCTGAATGCTTCTGTTTTAGGAGGTTCCGGGGAATGAACCCGGGACCTCGTACTTGGGAAGCAGGCGCTCAGCCACTGAGCCACACCTGCTCCGCTAAATGCATTTGTGTTTTCACCTTTTGGGGTCAGCCTGTGTACATGGAACTTTAATTGTGGTTGAAAGAGGTGAAATTTAATGAGCAGTGAAAATATAAAGTGAAAATACAGCTACCATCTTAACATACATATTTGAATATGTGTCAAATTATTTCTGTAGGACAAAATCCCAGAAGTGGGGTGGCTGCACACGTGGGCGTGCACGTTCACAACTGATCTGCTGCTAAATCCAGGAAAGGTGGTTTGTTCTCTCCCATACCAATTTCCCTGATCCCGTCTGCTCCACCTGGTGGGCCCTTGAAGCTCTGGGCCCATATATGGAACCCTCTGTTTTCCACTCCTGCCACAGATATTTTCCCCAATTTTAGTATTTACTTCATCTTTTCATAGGATTTCTGCATCTGAGTGGAGGTAAGTGTGTGTGTTTAAATTCCCATCCTGAAATAAGGAGTTCCTGCCAGATTTTTAAAATGTAAATTGTTTTTTCTTCCTGATGATAAAAGGACTGCATGCTCCTTTAGAAACTGTGAAGCAAGGAAAAAACACCTGTGCCGTCAGCTTCTTAAAGGGCAGAGCTGAGAGCCTGGCCGGGGCGTCTGAGGACCCGGAGGGCCTCTTGGGAACTTCTGGTGCCTCACCTGCTGGGACTGAGAACTGTGGAACGTCCTCTTTCCTCGTGTTTGCCGGACATATTGAGAGACAAAGGTCATCACGCTTTTGCCTTGTACGTTTCATAAATGAAGCAAACAAGATTCTCTTTCTTTCATGTTTTTGGCTGTCACCAATGCTCCTGTGACTTCGTCTTGCCGTCCTGGTAGTCCACAGCCCTGGAACCCCGGGCTGGGCGGCTCCCTCCTGCAGCGAGACGGTGCAGCTGGGTGGCTTAGAGCTGCCAGTTTAAAGTCCACCTGGGCACGTGTGCCGCCAGCCTGTGTCACCTGAGGCCGTTTAGAGCCAGGCTCTGTTGTAGGACAGCGACGTTGGGGGCCCCAGGCCCCTCCCAGGCCACACTCATGCCCACAATCCTCGCTCTTCTGCCCCCTTCTGCTTTCATTCTGCTGTCTGCTGCGCCGATGCTCAAGTGTCTTGTGAATCTGGGAACTTGGCTGAGGAGTCGGGGCATCCCAGGAAGCCAAGGCTGCGCGCAGCTCCGAGCCGCGCCTGCGGCGCTCTGATGCCTCCTTGCGCTAACGCGTACCCGGCAACGGTCCACGGCGGGCGGGCAGGGGCGGCCTTCACTCCAGAGCCTAGCGAGCTGCCCGTGGATTAAAATGTCCCCGTGTTGTTGTTTTGCCTTCATTACTTGAAATCAGAATTCCCCTGTGTTTTTGTTTTAATACACAAGACATATTTATATTTTTAATTTTTTCATTTTTCTTTTATGTTTATGTACTTGTTTTTGTTTTTTTATTTTTTTGTGGG
>JAQZBX010100445.1:0-11365 GCA_029593785.1 Cabassous unicinctus | reverse complement strand
TCTACCATCACTGTGATTTTCAGTCAGCCCGGCTTCCCCTCATGCTGGGGGTGGAGTCATAATGGCGGCTTCCAGCCTCCTTCTGACTTGGAAAGGCTCAAATTTTAGCTGTTCTTAGGGTTAAACTTTAGCCAGATGAATTTACTAATCAGTAGCTGAAATCGGTGGCCAACCGTCTCTTCCTCCCCTGTTTTTGGGAAATGGAGCTTCCAGTTCCTGGCACAGAGTAGCTCCTGGGGTGGTTTGCGCTGCCAAAGTAGGATGATCAGCGGCCTCCGCGGCGTGGCCTGTAGTTTCCCGGAGAGGCTGGCGCAGCTCCCCCCAGCTTCCTCCCTGCCAGAGGTGGGCCTGGGGCTTAGGCTAGAGCGGCAATCTGATCTAGATGGAAAGAAGCCAGTGCCTACCAGCCCTGTGATTTTCAGTCAGCCCCGCTTCCGCTCATGTCAGGCGTGGAGTTAAGATAAGGGCTACCGGCCTCTTTCTGACTTGGACAGGTTCAAACTTTAGCTGTTCTTAGTATTATACTTTAGCCCACCGAATTTACTAATCAGTAGCTGAAGTTGGTGCCCAACTGTCTCTTCCTTGCCCGTTTTTGGGAAGTGGAGCTTTCAATTCCAGCCGCGGAACAGCTCCCGAGGTGGCTTGTGCCTCCAGTGGAGGATGGGCACCCGCCTCTGTGGCGTGGAGTGCTCTACTTAGGAATCTTCTCTGCAGATGGACAGTCTCCTCCTTCCATTTTTTCAAGGATGTTGCAGGATGTACTTCTGGTCTCCTGCAGGCCCCAAATAAGTGCTCTGGATAGCTGTTGGTTATCACCAACTGCCCCGTAGCAGGAGCTGATTCTTGGAGCTCTTTAGTCTGCTGCCATCTTGCTGGATGTTTCAGTGTGCTTCATTTTTGAGTTAAAGAGTTTTTACATTATTATCAGTGACAATCCTGTTATAATTCCAAAGGATTAGAAAGGGTGATGTCTGCATGATGCATTGTTCAAATATGCATCATTCAAATATATTCTCTAGTGATATCTACTAATTGTTTAGGGTATACTGTAAAGTACTTAAAAGAAGGAAAGGAAATACATGTGGCCATGGCATTTGTGGGGCTAGCAGCTCATTGTTTTCCTTGATAACAGTTACTTGAGATCCTCCTGGGTTCTGGTTTCTTCTCCAGATGTAGGGTACAGTCAAACAGGCCATGACCCTCTAGTAGAAATCATACAATCAGCTTCAACATCTTTCTCCCTAAAGTTTTGGAGCTTACCATGTATTACAGCAACTATAAGGGCACTAGGAAATAAATGCTGGCTCCCCACACTCTCCATTCAATATTTTCTCTCTTCTTAATCTCTAATATGCAACGGGTTTCAGCTGGCACCTGAGTGTAAACACCTACCAAATCTTTGCATCCTAACTTCTCCTAGAGATTCCAGCCCTACATATTCTGCTGGCAGCTTGACCTCTGCATGTCAGAAGTGGAATCAATCCATCATCCCCCTTCCATACCTTCCTACTCTAAGTTAAATTTCAGTTGAATCTCAGTTAAAACATGCCCATCTTCCCAGTAGTCCAGGCTAGACACCTTGAAATCTTCTTTAATTCAGTCCTCCCCTCCCCCCCCATTTAATTAATTGCCATATTCTATCAATCTGATCCATGCTTTCCCTCTTCACACTGCCACTGTACTTATTTTCCTCACGTACAGATTTGATGGCACTTCCCTGATGACAAGTGAGTCACTTGATGCTGACACTGCCAGAGACTCACCTCTACACACCTTCATCTACCATTCTAGGCCATTCTCTCTATTTTGAAATCAATATCTTTCTGCAAACATACTGCCCTATATATCATCCCATGGACCCTGCAATCCAGTTTACCAACTCTGCCTCCTTCCCCAAGGCATTCTGTCTAGTTCCCTGTCTCCATGTGTTTTTTCATGTTTGGATAGTTCTCCCCATTTGCAAAGCCTTGCAGTACTGCAATCACATAAAATAGAAGTGATGAGAAAGATGAAATAAATGTATAGACATAACACAAAACCAGAAGTAAGGCTAATTAAAAAATAATATCAAAAGATTCTATGAGCTTTTAACCACATTCAAATACATAATTCAGCGCTGTTAATTATGTTCACAGAGGTTAAAAGGGGAAAATTTAACGTAGTATATGTTATTAGAATAAAAATAAAAAATTTAACAAACAGGACTGTACAACACAGTAAACTCTAATGTAAACAATGGACTATAGTTAATAGGACGATTATAAAAATGTATATTATAACAAATGTATCACGCTAATGCAGGGTGTTAACAATAGGTTGATATATGGGAACGCTGTATTTTATGCATAATTTTTCTGTAAACCTACAACTTATCCAATTTAAAACATCATTCTATGTATTCGATATGGAACCTTCATCATGGGGCTTGCCCTCTCCTTTCCCCTATGCTCCCTCTTGCTTTTTTTTGCTCCTATAACACATCGTAGCACCATCTGCCATGTACATGGTACTATCAGTCTTTCTGAACAATTAGTCAACAATCACACTGAAAGTAGAAATTATGCCATTCACATTTGTATTGCCGATGGTGCTGTGAAGGCCCTGCTCATGTAGTAAGCATTCACTGAGTAGTTTTAGAAAGAAATAATATGTGACACTTTGCAAATAGGGTCCACATGACAAGCAGGATGATGTTGTTTTTTTTAAATGTTGGAAACAGAGAAGTTTCATTTCCGTCCCTAAACAGAATTCCCATGGAGCTTTGCCTGTAACCAGGCTAGGTCAGTTTCCTTTCTTATAGCCCCATAGTGACCATTATTCATTTTGTAATAATTTACACATTTGTGCACCTATTTATTATCTGTCTCCTTCATTGTAATGTCCAGGAGAACAGGGACCCTGCCTGTTCCTTTTCTTGACTGTACCGCAGTGCCTAACTGGACATTTGACCCATGGCAGTATCCAATACACAGTTATCGAATATTGAATGTAACACCCACAATGAGTCTCTGGTCCTACATCCATTTTCAGTTTCCTCTGCCCTTCTTAGCTGCACGTACGTTAGCACTGCCAAGCACATATACATTCTACCAGTGACCACAAAGCATGAAAGCCAACCAACCACCTGACGGCGAAAACAGAGACATGAGCAGCATGCAGATTTTCTGTGTTCTGATTTCCTTGTTCCTAAAGTTTATCTTCCCTTCTGCAAAATCCCTTATCTTCGAACATGTCGTCTGCTGTAGCGAATAGGGACTTCTTTAAAAGAGCGTTCTTCTATGAAAAACAAGTTCATCTGACATTCTGGTGATGATAATAACAGAAAATTCTTAATGGGTAGCGTGTAATTTTCCCTCTTTCATCATATTTAGAATAACGTAAAGAAATTGGAGGCTGACTAAAAGTAGGCAACAAAGGACATAATATATTTGAAACCTACTCTACCTATCTTTGTGTTTTTAGGGGTTTTTCAAGATGCATGTTTCTTCCTCAAATATCTTGGTTGTTCATGGGGTTTTCATGAGGTAAAAAGAATTTTTACAGTCTCGTATACTTTATCTCTTGAATCTTGGAGAGAAATTGTTTAATTTGGGTGTCTGCAAGGGCACATAGAATATCTGTGATAAGTTTCTATGTTTTATACTATATTTCTGCTTCTGGAAAACAGTAAATCATTAGTGATGGCAATTTCAAATTTAGGCTTTTTTTCTTCAAATAATATTTGTGAGTTAAGGTAAAATACTCCCATATTTTGTAAATTCTATTAACAAACAGAAGTTATCCTATTTCAAAACTGGTATATTACTGAATTTTGTAAAATTAAAAGCAGAAACACAATTTAAAATAACTCTTTATAGGTAAAGTTTTCTCATTTCGAGATTTTTGCTCAAAATTAATTTGTAAGTATAGGAAAATATTAAGTAAAGCACTAGGCCATATTTTAAGTGAACACGCATACCTACATAAATATATATAATTAATAGGAAAATTGTTTTGGCCTTGAATTTCCTAACCTGATTTGATAAGATCTTTTATGTGCAGGAAAGTTAATAATTTAATGATTGAAGAACAAATATCTTAATCTCTTTATTTGTGTATTTTTCATCAGTAGCAAGAGATGTTTTAAAATATCAGCCTCAGTTTTGGTCTTTTAAAAATAGGGACTAAGAAATATCTTTAAAAGAACAGCTGATGAAGAAATTATCTTCTACTGCCATGTTATTCTGTTAAATTTCATATTACCTTTTGAATCCAAATATCTTAAAATCCCTTTTGTTGGTGGAGGTGTTATTGAGTTTGCCTGGACTTTTGAAAATATACTCAAAACAAAAAAGGCAGGAGCTAATGTAAAAGAGAAAATATAAAACTCTGGTGTTTAGCTTTGTTTCTCTTGACCGCCCTTCTCAGGTTCATTCAATATTTCATTTATTTAACCAACGTATATAAAATCTCAACAAGAGTCATATTTTTCTCCAAATATCCTCATAACATATCCACTTATAGAATCCTACAAGATGTTGTTGCTATGATCGTGTATTTTTTAACCAAGAACCCTAAAGCTGTTTCATTTTATTTGTTGTTAATTTAGACTTTTCCTAGGTTTCAAAATTCAAAGCCTAGTCTTTGACTCTTTTTTTCCCCCAAAGCTGTTCTTTTTGAACTGTTGCACAGACTGGTGAGATTGGCTCACATTGATGGTAAAAAAGCTACTCTAAGCCTTTATATTTGAATGGGGCAAATGGCAAAGTGTCATAAGTTGTTTACTTAACTGATTTTTACAATTTTTGATCTACTTTTAAAAATTTATGTATAATTTGGAAAATATAAAGGAAACATAAAAATTTAGATCAAACTTGAATTCTAGCCAGAGCTGGATGTGTTGCAGGACTGAGATCCAGGCTCAGCCTTTTCTCTTCAAACATGCTTCAGAGGAGCCTTATTGTGATAGCAAAGAGCTCGGAGACAGGCACGCCCCTAACAAATCTCATTGGATATTATGACGTATTTAATAGCAATAACTTTCATTTCTATTCAATGGCTGACTCAGCGCAGACTGACAAACATTCTAATGACAAACATTCAGATTTTAAAGTGAACAGCCTACTATACTACGTCATTTGACATCACCCTTTAAGGGTAAGCTACCACATGTCTTTTCCTGGAATTTGGATTATCAGTGCGTTTCGTCAATAAGAACTTGATTCCTGTCTTGCCTTCTTTTCTCATATGCAATTAATCTGCAACTTCTGTCAACTCCCTTCCAAGCCTATAGAGCCCAAGATTTGGCATTTGCCTCAGCTTACCCTCACCTCAGTCTGTAACAACCACGTTGGCCTCATTTGGTTCCATTTTCCCTCTTGGGGCATACTGGCTCTTTCCTTTGCCAGAATTTGCTTCTCCAGATCTTCACTTGGCTGCCTCCTCCTTGGCGTAAAATTTTACTTCCACTCAGGGCACTTAATATTTAATATAATCATAGAAATACGAAGATCAATAAGTCCTACCTTTCCCATGCCTGTTACACTCGTGTATTTCTAGGGACTTGCCTTAAGGAGCAGTGTACAGAGTGGGATTCAAATTACTTGGTACTAATTAGGGTAAGTGTGTTCCAAAAAGAGCTTCTGCTCGTAAGGATTAAAGTAAGTTTATTCCAGCACCGCCTCTGAGAACTGACTGTTGTAGGGGAAGAAAAAGTTGCGGTAGTTATCAAATGATATGTTTCTAATATTCCCCTTCCTCTTTAGAAAGGTGCTCTTGTACAATCCATGGTTCTTCTTTCTTAAGGATTTCTCTGCTTTCTTTTGCTTAGTCAGCTGATTCATCCGGCACTTTAGAACAGAATCGAAATTCAAACCAAGGATTTTTTTTTAAAATGTTTTTCTGAAGATAATGGGGGAGTAATTGTGACAAAGTCTCCCTACCTACTCTTAGGACATTTCATAAATAAGAGCTCTTTGCTGTCACAAAGAAAAATAATGCCCCAACCCAATGAATACTTGAAGTCTTTCCCCAGGTAGTTAAATATATTATTGTAAATTGGATAACTCCTTACCCTCTGTCATCCTTTTGTGGCTTTTTGTTTTTCTTTGTGATGATTTAATCATTCAAGAAATATTTATTGAGCATATACATGCTGGGCCGTGTGCTATATTTGTGCAAGGGATACTAGTTTTATGCACCCACAAAGCTTTCTATTAGAAGAGATAAACACCAAATAAGTAATTATACAGATCACTGTATCATTGCATGAAACAATAATACTATGAAACTATGAGGTATTCTAATGTATACTCCCTCAATTCAAATCTACTCCCTAAGGAAATTATCTTTGAGTGCTGAAGAATGAGAAATAATTAGCCACAGAAGAGGGTAAAGAAGAGTGAATTTATTGCTTAGAGCCTTTGAACGATTTTAAGCACAAATGTGGCATAATTGGATTGTGATTAAGCAAGTTCACTATGACTACTCTATGGAGAAAGGGTTTTAAAGGAAGTAAAATGAAAACAGAGAGAACAGTTAGGAGGTTAGTAAAGTTGCCCATGAAGGAAGATAGCGGTTTAAATATTAAAATCATAAAAAAATTGCTTTTATTAATTTTAACAAATGTACCACACCAATGCAAGGTGTTAATAATTGGGTGGTATATAGGAATCCTATATTTTATGTATTACTGTTCTGTAAACACACAAACTTCTCTAATAAAAAAGAGAGATAGTGGTAGCTTAGGTAAGGTAAAGGTATTATAGATAGTCAGTAGATATATTTTTGAGTTATACTTAAATATTATGTAAGTACTCTATAGGGAGTGTAGTATTATAATTAATAGTATACCTGTGGTTTTTAATCACTTAGCATTCAAGTTTTATTTAAAGTAAAATTTATATAAAGACCTCTTGGTGTGAACTGTTAGATTGAAAGAACATTTAGAAATGTGCTGGGGTTTTCAGTTCTCATTATTAAACACAAAATTCATGGTGCAACCATTAAAGGTATAGAGGCAAATGTAAAAATGTATGAGAATGTCATTTTCATCTCTCATTATGACAAACATTTTGATATGCTAAATATGGCAAAAACAATTGTTTAAAGGGAAAAAATAGATTCCAAATATATCTCCAAGGAGGAAAAAAGAAAAACAAAATTGTAACTTTCTGTAAGAGGGTTTTATATGAAATAGATTCTTTCTGGATAGTTCTGCTTCCAAAATTAGGAATGAATAAAAAGACTCTTCTAAGCCATTGGTTTCTTGTTTGCTGAATTTGACATAGGATTAATATGCTTTGAAATATTTCAAATGAAAATAACTATTCACAAATAAATATTCTCTACTCAAGAGTGATTCACTATTCTTTCCAGAAACAAATTTAAAACTGCTTGTATTCTAAGGTGAAGAAAATTACAGTCTTTCTAACTTAAGGGGACAGCAAATTTATTGCTATTTTCTTCATAGCTCCAAATCTGGATACAAGATTTCATTGAAAATCCATAATAGATTAAGTAAGCAACAATGTTTACTTTTTATATGCCCTATCATGGCAAGTTAAAATTTCTCAACCTAAATATGATATAATTGTATTAAGACTTGCACTTTGAAACTATCACTCTCTTTAAATAATAATCTCCAGTAATCAAAACAAAAACAAAAGGAAATGTCTCAGCGTTTGGAGCAGACTTAATGAAATAAAAATAAAAACCACATCAACAACAAATAGGAATTATCAAGAACAATTTCTTTAGTCACACACTTATATTTAAAATACATAATCGTTAATGACCAACAGGCCCTTGTTGCAAATGGAGACGACTTTCATAAGAATTGCAATTTTTATTCTAGTGGTATAATTCCTGGATATTTGCAATATTTATTTCCATGCAAATTAGAAGAGAACCTCAAAAAACGTTTGTGATTTTCTAAGAGTCTTTACAATGAAACAGATGACCTTTAAGATGACCATATGTGAAATAATAAACCATTGATAACAATGTCATTAAAAAATAACACTATCTCCAATGAAGAAATTCGGTGCTTTAGCAGTCTTCCAGGTGAATTTATTTGGTTTAATTTAAAATCAGTGACTTTACACAGAGAAAGGAAACCACCATTTTTGACCCTACCATGTGAGAGAGGTCATTCAATGTGGAGTATAGCTCAATGTGGAGTATCGCTAGCAGCCAAAGCTTGAGCACGAAGTCCCCAAGAGGCTGGACCCATGGAGTGACTCAAGGCTGAAGAGACAAGCCATAGCCTGATAGCCCACAGCTGAACTCAGGAAGAAAGCAGAACATCCGAGACTGAGAGAGGAGGCCCAGAGAGAGACAAGCACTGCTGTATGCCTGATTGCCACGTGGCAGGACACCAGGATCACTTTGATGAGAAAGCATCTCTGATGGTGCCTTGATTTGAACATTTCATGGCCTCAGAACTGTAAGCTTTTACCACAAATAAAATTCCCATTATAAAAACCAACCCATTTCTGATACTTTGTATCAGCAGCCCTGAGGCAAACTAACACAGGGGGGTAGGGATATTTTGGAGTTCTCTGTATGGGATTTTATTATTCTTATAACTGTCCTGTAAGTTTGAAAGTATTTTAAAATAAAAAATTAAAGAAAAAAAATATAAAGTCAGTGACTTTAAAATGTTTTGCGCTGTTGCAAAGAGAATCTGTGATAATTTATATAAATATGAATAAATCCACTTAGAAAATATTGCCTGACATATAGTTGGTTTTCAATAAATTTTTGAAATTGAATACATAAGTAGATTTTAAAATAAGTAAACTATCAAAAAATCAAGAAAAGGGAAAGTAATGACAGTTTTAAGTTGAAACCCTTTAATACATAGAAATAAGAACTCAAAAAATGCATAATAAATTTTTGAAAAATTACTAGAATCACCTTCTGATCAATCAAAACAAGGAGGGAAAGATAATCAGATACCAGTGTCCTTTAGAGACAAATTTTAGTTATAAAATGTGCTGTAAGTAGAACATAGTTAAATTGCTGATTTACCATGACAAAAATTAAGTAAATATTTAACAAGAGAGATTAGTATCTTCATTTATTTTGTAAAGAAATACTCCTAATCTCACAGAGACAAAACAAAAGTGAAAAATAAAAACCTCACTTTGATTTTCATCTAACTGAATTCTTATATATGTGCAATATTAATGTAGTAAGAAGTGAAAGGGGGGTTTCTCTAAAATAGTTTTAATTCTTGATACTTCAGTGTCTAAAATCTATGTACACAATAGCAAGTAAGACACTGTAAAGGGAAAATGAAATACATATACCTCTGTATCATATATTTAGAGGATTTACGGAACATTCACTCATAGCTTATTTATATCTACTAAATATTGAGATTATAGTATCTAACAGGGCCTTTCCAGGGCCTTGGGAATAAAAGAATGAATTAAAAAAGAATGACCGGGGAAGTGCACAGTCTAGTGGGAAGGCAGACCTGTAGATCATTAAGTTAAACTGCATTAAGTGACCTAATGTATGTAAGTTCACAAAGTGTACATGGAGCATGGGGCAGGGCGGGGAGGGTCTTTAGCTGCCTGGCAGTGCTGGGCACTGGGTGCATATAATTCAGTCTTCAAAATATAAGTGGCTTTTACCAGGTACTTTCAATGGAGTAAAACATTCCTCACTTAAAGCTGATATGGATAGTGGCAGCATGAGCACAGCGTGTTCCCAGAATTATAGTCTTATATAGCAGAAAAGGCAGGTTCCACCTCTACCATTAAGAAAGGCACATGTGCTTTCCTTTTTAATATTAAAAAAACAAAAAGGCAGAGGGCTTTTTATCAAAGAAGTAGGATCCAAGTGGTGTCTTACCCTCTTTGTATTTTTATTGGCATTTAGAAACAGTATTATTCAATGAAGCATGTCTGTGAGGGTTATCAATAATCACAATTTATTGAATACATTTAGAATAATGACCCTACATTTACACTGAGAGATTTGTCTTCTCTTAGTAAACTGGGTAAACTGTCCAATGGGAGAATTTTTGCCTTTTTAAACAGTGTATTTTAATGTAGCATTAACTGGTAAAGACCTAGACATGGTCTACCAACCATGTGCTCTTTGTCTCCATGTTAATAAATATAAATAATTATTCTAACATTTCATAATGTTATTAGAATAGCTGTAGATTTTCTGCCCCAGGGATTTGGTCTCAGTGCCAAATGCAGCTCTATAAACTGTGCAGAAGCAAATTTAGGTCATGATCAATGTGAGCAATTAGGAAGTCTTTGCAAAGTGGCTAAACCTTTGAGTTCACTTAATTATTCTAGATGCAATGTGGGAAAAGGAAAGATTACTTTTTCTCTGAAAGTTTATATGGAAGCATTTCAAACATTTAAAGATCTTCTTTTTGCAGTACAGATTTGCTTTTGCGTAAACGGGTTCTATTAGTCTAAAAATAGACTCCTCGTAGAATATTATTAACTTTCCTGCGTGGGCATTCATGCACATTCTGTACTGTCACTCTCTGCAACAAGATAAGAAAATACCCTTGGGTCTCTTTTTTTACTGTGAAAGCTTTGTGGAAAAATGAAATGAAAAGACTGCTTAGACCAAATTTGTTGTGAAGAAAAGCCAAGCATTTTCCGATTTTGGGAATAGAATAAGAGGCAGAATTAATTTATAAGTATGACTAACACATAGCATTGTTAAAGAAATGATGTCATATGAAATCTGTGTAAAGATTCTTCATTTGTCTTCCAAGGAAATCTACATGGCACTGAGTTTTTCTTGGCTTCTAGCAGGAAGGTTAAAATCCATGAATCTTACCTTTCTGAAGGAAAGAGGATATGGACCACTCTTCAGCAGCCACAAAATTTAAAATCCAAAGTAATCTATAAAGGTAAAGAAACAGAGTGAAAAGCTCAGGAAATTGGAATGATGGTGCAAAAGGTATTAGAGGGACTTCTGGGGAGATGGAGGATTAGAGAGGTGGTGGGATCACTTCTCTCCCAGAAAAAGTAGCTAGAGGACACGTGGAAACTGTCTGGCGGGCTGCTCTGGGGCTCAGGACACCAGGAAGATAAGATACCACCCAGAATAGAGAGGGGCAAAGGAAAGGAGTCTTGGCTGGCTGAAAAATCCCATGAGTAAAGCTGCAAAAGCAGCAGCAGGCACCTATTCCCCCACCTATGGAGCAAATAGCAGTTAGCAAACTGCTGTGGATTGCAGTGGCTGCAGACCGAGGGGGTTGCAGGTGTCCTATTTCCCAGGAAAAGGGAGAAGGAGGGATACAGCCCACAGCAAATTCAGATTTTGGCCAGTGAACTTCATCTGCTGCATTGGAGGGATCTCACATTTCCAGGCAGAGTGGGGCCAGGATATTCTTAGCCCT
>JAQZBX010100444.1:0-11370 GCA_029593785.1 Cabassous unicinctus | reverse complement strand
ACTTTGATGTGACCTAAAACTTCTTTGAAAATTAAATCGAAATTTGGGAGACACTGGGGAATGAGAGGTGAAGGTGTCATGGTACACTGGACATCTGATAATGCAGTGATAAAAGGAAAAAGGAATAATTTCTTTTAAAAAAAGGAATATTTTTTGAATGTCCCAGTCCGCTAATTATATTTTATTTTCAGTTTAGTCTCTTTTTCTTTTTTCTTCTGAGTTTCCTTGTACTTGTCTCTTGCATTTAAGCTTATCATTATTATTTCTTTTTTCTATTAACTGTATTTCATTATTATATGGGCTTCATGTTCAAGAAAGGTTTAGATCACAGAAGGGTTACAAGAGGGGCTGCAGAGGATCATTGGTGGGGGGTGACTGGGATGGGGGATTCATGGGAGTAAGTCCATCTGAATATACATGAAAGATATATAAAATTGTTCAAATGATCAAGGGAGGGGGCATGGCCATGGTAGGTAGACAATTACTCAATAAATGAGGGAATCTGAATTCCAAGCCTGGAGAGCTCTGCCACATTCCCCAAGGGAACAGCAACAGTCCCCTGAGTGCAGACGCAGTGTCTGGCAAAAGAGGATTGCCCACTGATGGGTTCTTGTTATTGAGGACTAGCCTTATGAGTATTTGCTCTTGTAATTGAAACTTAGCCTACAGTTATGGGGTGCCTAAGTGTTGCCACCTGAGAGGCTCCTTGTTGCTCAAATGTAGCCTCTCTCTAAGCCAAACTCAGCATATGAATGCATTACCTTCCCCCCAACATGGGACATGACTCCCAGGGATGAGCCTCCCTGGCAACGAGGGATTAATACCAAGTGCCAACTGGCAACACAATTGGAAAAAGACCTTGAATAAAAGGGGGAAAAGATAAAGAGAAATGAGTTCACGTGGCTAAGAGACTTCAAAGAGAGTCAGGAAGTCATCCCAGAGGTAATGCTTACGCACACCTTAGTAGGATCTCATAGAACACCAAAGTGGATATCACCCCAAACAGAGGGACCCCTGAGGGCTCTTGAGACACCCAGGTCCTATATAAGTTGGGATAGCCCCAGAGATTGATGCCTAATTAGTGGGCTCTTATTTGGAATCTGTGCTCCTGAGAGTGACAGAGTTAGACTCAAATAAGTCCTCCCTGCACATGGTCCATCAGTCCTTTCTATTCAAACCTATATGTGATGTTGGAGTTTTTAGGTGTACTTCCAGAGACTGGAGCCTCTGGCCTACCTATGTGCCAGCTGTGCCTGGAATCTCGGTGGAGCTGAAACTCCTACCCTACAGCTCAATGGACTCATCTAAGTCACCTGGCTAGGAGATGACGATGGGCAATGGCCATCTCAGGGAATGGAGAGGGCCTGCAGCTGCAGGCAGGATAATCCCATCCACCGTATCCATGGGATATAAGCCCTCTCTCACTAGAGGTGGAGTGGACATCACCATCCCAGTCTCCTCAGGATTGGGGGAGGAGCTATGGACTAAAGGTTCTCTCTTCGCCTTTGTCTTTTAACAGTAAGATTGTTATACATCTAGGTGTGGGTCACTTTGAGAATATACTACTTTGATTTCAATGTGCTTCTTGGGTATAGATTAATGTTATATTATCATATTTGAGAATATTTTATCAATCATGTTTTCCAAATATTTTTCCTACCCCATTATTTCTCTCCTCCTCTTCTGTGATTCCCATTATATGTGTATATTGGGAATACTTATGGTACCCCACCAGTATCCTCAGAACTTTCTATAGTTCTGACATTTTTCTTCATTATTCTTATTCTGCTCCCCAAACTGAATAATTTCATTTGACCTATCTTTAAGTTTGCTGGTTATTCATTCTAATTCTGAAATTTGTTATTGAGGAATTTGATTTTTTTTTCATTTATTGTACTTTTCAATTTCTAATGGGTCCCTCTTTATAATTTGTATCTTTTTATTTATATTCTGCATTTGGTGACACACTGTTCTTTTACCTTCCTTAAGCTGCTTTGGAGATGGTTCCCTTTAGTTTCTTGAACATATTTAAAAGAGTTTATATAAAGTCTTTGTTTAGTAAAGTGTAATAGATTGAATTATGTTCCCAAGGAAAGGTATGTTCTTACTCTTAGTCCATGTTCTTGTGGTTGTGACCACATGTGTAACTAAAACCTTTATGAATATATTATTTTTAGTTAAGGTGTGTCCAACTGAATCAGAGTGGATCTTAATGCAAATTACTGTAGGCCTTATAAAGAGAAGAAACTGGAAGAGAGATCTTAGAGAAACACAAGAGGATCCATAAGCCAGAAGATAGTAGGAAACATGAGTCACAGAAAAAAGGACAAGATATAGCCATGGTGACAAGAGGCAGAGTCACAAGCCAAGGAACCCCAACAATTTCTGGCAGCCTGCACCAGAAAACTACAGACAAAGTTAGTCTTGGTGATGTCTTAATTTTGGATTAATTCTGGTCTCAAAACTGTAAGCCAATTAATTCTTGTTCTTAATCGAAAGGCATATGTGGATTTGTCATGTAACTGGCCAAATTGAGACATAAGTCTAACTTTCGGTTTCTTCAGGAACAGTTTCTATCAACTGCTTTTTTCCCTGTGTAGCAGCCATACTTTCTTGTTTGTGTTTTTGTTTGTTGGTTGGTTTGATTTGGCTATCTCATAATTTTCTGTTGGAAAACTGGGTATTTTGAATAATATAATGTGACAATTCTGAAAATCAGATTTTACAGCCCCCCCAGGATTTTTATTGTTGCTGTTTGTTTGTTTTCTGATTTTCCAAAAGTAATTATATAATGCCTGTATTCTTAGTCATGTTTAGTCACTAAAGTCTCTGCTCAGTTAGCTTAGTGGTCGGTTAATGATCAGACAGAGATTTCCTTAAATGCCTGTAAACTGTAAGTCTCTGAGACGTTGCTGAAGAGCTCTCAGTGCATTAGCAGAAAGTTTACATACTTGCCTTAACCTTTATTTTCTGCTGGAGCAAAGCTACAAGGTCAGAAGGTATTTAGGAATTAGGAACTTCTTGCTTCTTTCCAAAGCATAAGGACAATCCTAAGCCTGTGCACAGATCTACATATCACATGGCCTTCTATATTCCAAGGAATGTGCTGGAGATTTTCAAAGTCCCAAATGGGGATTTCATTCCCAAATGGGGATTTTATTCCTTAATCTTTCCTATGAAGTTTTTGTTTGTCCCAACTGTTTTATTCCCACTTCATTTATTCCCAATGTCCAAAACATTTGCTGCTGATTCTTTTTCCCCATAAAAACCCCTAAGTAAAAGACTGTTCACTGGGTGAGCTCTGAGTGAGGTCAACTAAAGACAAACCCAAAAATGAGTTTTGTAGGGCACTTCAAGACAGGTTAAATTATGACAATTCTTCAAGACAGGGTAAATTATATTTGTTTGTAAAAATAAATAAACAAACAAACAAATTTTTTAAAAAACACTGGAGAAAAGCAAGAAAAAAAATTATGACAGTTGTGACAGTTTGGCATTGTTTATGAATTCCATAAATAAATATTAGATTGTTTGTAAACTAGTCTGTACCTGGGCATGATTAAATTATGATTAGGGCTTTGACAGGGCCATGTCAGTAGGACTCACAGTTAAAACTACATGGCAGTGCAGAAGAGTGAGTTGGAGGTTTGATGCAGAGCCTGGGGAAGTAAAGACATGGAGAAGGAGGATGCAAGGGAATTTTGAGCTGGAGCCCAGGAAGAAAGCACACAGAGGAGCAGAGCAACTGAGTCTGGAGAGAATTGAGCCCCAGGAAGAGAAACAGAGCTGGTCACCTGATAGTCTACAGCTGACCTTGTAGAGAAAGACGGTAGCTGAGTCAGAGAGAAACAAGCCCTGGGAAGAGAGGAACCCAGGAAGCCTGAACTCTTGGCAGATGTCGGCAGCGATCTTGCTCCAACAAGTGGCAACAGACTTTGGTGGGGGAAGTAACTTGTGCTTTATGGGCTAGTAACTGTAAGCTTCTATCCCAAATAAATATCCTTTATAAAAGCCAACAGATTTCTGGTATTTTGCATCAGCACCTCCTTGGCTGACTAATACAATAGTTTTCTCTGAAAGTTGCTTTTGGTGAGTTCCAAAATAATTCTGCTCCCTCCAATGACTGCTAAGATAGACTGTTTTTAAATGTGATTTTGTGGCTGTTGATTTTCAATGCTTCCATGGAGCTGGGGGATGTAGATAGATATGGGACAAGTTAGAAAGCTACAAAGCTTGCTTTTCTTACTGAGCGTTAGTCATTTTTCCTGAATAAATACTTCCCAGATTACTGCAATCTTTTGGTTAATTTACAGAGCTTGGAAACTTCATTTTGACAAAAATTTTTCCAGTATTTTCACTGTTTTTACGAAAGAGAAGTTTTCATAGGTCCTTACTCTGCCATAACTACTTCCATAACCTCTTCCATACTGAAAATTATTGGGTATTTTGTTTAAACAGTTAATATTTCACCTATCAAAATTCATTTTTTTAACCTAGACCAACTGAGAAAGAGTTGAAATGCCATTTAAAAATAATCAGTATACTTTGTGGATTTCCTATAACATTAACAGTATGTAAATGAAAATAACTTATGCTAAAACTTTATTTTTCAGTGAAACTATGGTGCTTCCTTTTTTAAGTGTACACATCAAATGTTAAATATGCTTCCTAGAATTTTAGCGGGATTGATATTAAACACTGTAGCAGTTTGGCAGTTTGATGTAATTATGATTTCCAAAAATAGATATTATAATATGCTTGTATACTGGTCTGTTAATCTGGGCATGATTAAGCTATGATTAGGGCGTTGACTGGGCCACGTCAATAGGGCATTGAGCCCTACCCCTTGGTGGGTGCAGTCTCAAAGATAAAAGACATGGCAAACGACAGTGGTGGAGCAGTTTTGAGTTGGAGTTGTGATGTCTTGAGCCGGAGCCCCGGGAAATAGCGTATATAGGATCTTGGTTGTGAGGAAAGAGAGAAGGCCCTGGGAAAAGAAGCAAGCCATTTGCCTGATTTTCTACAGCTTGCCTTGTGGCACAAAGCCAGCCTGAGCCCATAGAAAGGCAAGCCCCAGAAAGAGAGGAACCCAAGAAGCCTGAACCCTGGCAAACGTCGGCAGTTGCCTTGCTCCAACACGTAGCAACAGACTTTGATGAGGGAAGAAACTTATGCATTATGGCCCAGTAACTGTAAGCTTTTACTCCAAGTAAATACCCTTTATGAAAACCACCTGATTTCTGGTATTTTGCATCAGCACCCCTTTGGCTGTTTAATACAAACACTTACTCCTTTAATATGATTTTGTAAAAATACTCTTTCACTTTGATTAACTTGCAATCACAGCAAGAAATATATACCTATTTAATATATAAAATCATGAGAAACACAGAGAATAATGACTTACCAAAGTTCACATAAATGACATAAGGAGTAGTATGAAGATATGATCTTAAGTTGTACAATCCCGAAAGCCTAGTAAATATGCAAATGTAAAGGCAGTGACATTTATCAGGTTGTCTGATTTTTTTCTACATTATCCAGTCAGTCTAACCTTTATGTTAATGTCATCAAACGAATTTCTTTCTTGCTCAATATCCCAATGCTACCCTTAGAATCGGTGTTACTAAACACCTAGCATAGATTGTAGTACACAGTTGGTATTTAAAATATATTTGGTGAATGAAGAGAAGGATGACTGAAAATTATGTGCTTCATGTTTTTATTACATGTCTGTATCCATGTTTTTTTTTCCTTTTTTTTTTTTAAGATTTATTTATTTACTTTATCCATTTTGACCCCCTCCGCTGTTTGCTGTTTTGTGTCCATTCGCTGTGCAATTCTCTGTGTCTGCTTCCTGCCCTCTTTTCTCATCCTTCTCGTCCTGTCTTCACTGGGATTCGATCCTGGAGACCTCCAATGTAGGAGAGAAGCGTTCTGCCACCTGCGCCACCTCAGTTCCTGTTTTTTCAGCATGTCTCATCTTGGCTTTCCTTTGTGTTTCCTCTCCTGTTATGTCATCATCTTGCTGTGTGGCTCGGCAGGGCCTTGCACGCCATGTGCGGGGACAGGCAGCCCGCTCACCTTCTATATTTTTCTTTATTTTACCGGGAGGTCCAGGGATCAAACCCAGGTCCCTCCATATGGAAGATGAATGTCCAACCATTTGAGCCACATCCGCTCCCCTCCATGTTTTTATTACATTTCCTTATCCATGTATCTCTCCCCAAATTTATTCCCATTGTCTCTTACACTCTTCTAATTTAGACTGCTTTAACTAAATTGTTTGTTCTTTGTTCATACAAAATATCACAAGTGGTCTATTACTCACTTCTTTTTTTCTCAGCTCAAGTGTGATCCTCTCTGATGCCACAGGAGGACTGATCAGCTTCCAATTGAGTTAAATATAGTTGTCTATGTGAGCAAAATATCTAAGAATCTACCAAATAATACTAATGATATTTTAAATGTCTGTCTTAGTGACCAGTAGACAGTGAGCACCTTAAAAAAACGGATCATTTCTAATCAGTCTTTATATCACAGGGCTTAGAATATAAAAACTGCTCTATAATTATTTTTTGAACTGAAGAATAATAAAACAACATTTGTTTAAAGCATCAACTCTATGTCACAAAGTTAATACCGGATGCATTTCATTCATATATGGGTAAATGAAAATATAAAACTATATGTATATATATATTATGCACATATATGACAGTAAGAGATATTATAATTATTGTATTATTTACATTTACAATAATTGTAACTGTCATTTGTACATGGCAATTGCAATTAATAATGAGGCAGGATAGAAACATAAAAATCTAAATAACTTTTATAAGCACAATCTGAAAAGTGCCAGCATATTTATTTTCTATGAAAAGTTTTCAAATTTAATTATATAATTTAAACTTTTATTTAGGTGCTTTTATTTGAAAGCATTTCACCAAATGCTTAAAGTGCAATAATTAATTAGCAATTTACCACATAATGACTCAATAAATAAGCTCCTCTTCTATAACTAAAGAAATTCAGCTCTAAGTGGTTAACTTCACATGACAACTTAGGAGCTGTTTATGTTTATGCTTATTTGTTTTGTTAATAGCAGGAGTATATTTTAAAATATTTTCTAGTCATTATTTTAAATACAGAATTTATTTCAAATTAATACAAATGGAAAAAATTAATACAAATGAATTAAAGAAGGATAAGTGCAATATTCAATTTAACAATTATGTATTAAAATTTCATGCCTTGATTCTTTTTATATGTAGCTTCGTCTGTCATTTTACCCATTTTCACATTTTTCTATATGCATAGATAGTGCCTTCTACTAAATTAGATATGTGAACTTGAGATCAATTTCTTGCTCTGGGTCTTAGTTTATTTGTTATACAATGTGATACCAATTTTAGAGAGTTGTTAAATTGACTGTATTAATACAAAATCCCTAGAATAATGTTGGACACATATTAAATACTCCTCAAATGGGTTGGTTATTTCTTCTACACACCTCCAACATTTCTATCTCTATACATAATTGCAATGTCCAGGGATGCACACAATAGTGTACAAATGACCTGAACAAATTTAATAATGATGCGAAGTTAACTGATATAATACAGGTCTTCTTATTTATGTTTCTTGGTTAAAATCTTGAGCTTCAAACCACACTCATATGTATAAACTAATGACAGTCATGAACAGCCTGTAACCCTTTACCTGTTTGCCCTTTCGGCCATACTCCTATAAATTGTTCTTTCTCAAGTATCTAAATTCTATCCTAATTCTCTTTCTCTTGGTAGAGTAAATTAGTATGTCTTTTACCGAAAAAGTAAGATAAAATAATATGAACTCCATGAACTTTCTACTCTGCAACTTCAGGTTTTCTAACATTCCATCTTTCTTATCTCCACATAGCCAAATTCTAAACTCTAGATCCCATTTTTCCCCCACTCCTATAGATGAATAAATATTTGCTTGCTTTGCCAGTGTAAGCTACAAAATATCTACAAAGGGTAAATAAAGATTCTATTCCACGAGTTAATAACATGGAATTGAACAGAAGAAATTATATATTTTCCCATATTTATTTGGTGTTATACAAAAAATAAAACATGTTTCAATAATTTCCTGCTTAGATATTTTGCTCACAATGATACAACTTGGGCAATGTTACAACTTGGGCAATCCCCTTGCTTATGATATTACCCAGGTCGGACAGATTTATGGCTGAGGTCTGAAGTATAAATTAAACTCTTCCATGGTTAACCTGATAAATGATTCACAGAGTTGACACAATTGTGTGCTTGATGAGGAGATGCAATCTCCACTACGTACGTAATAGTTCTGTGTATCACGACTATATTCAAAGGCCTAAGTGAGAATATTTCTAAAATGTAATGATGCATAAAAACTGTTTTAAAAGCTTATGTAAAGAAAATACGGTTAAGATAAATTATGTTCTTTCCATAGAGTGCATACTGAAGTAAACAAATTCAAATTGGCTGGCAAAAATTTGGGAATAACCAGACTCAAACAGGAAAAAAGCTAATAGGTTCGCCTGCCAGCAATGTGCAATTCTGACAAGCAGATGATCATTTGGCACCTTAGAACATGGGAATGATTGACTCTACATGACCAACATTTCACAGATCCTAAGCCGGTACAGGTAAATGTGGGTAATTACTTCAGCTACCCAAGAGGAAAGAAGGGAGCAGGTGTTAGGCTGCCAACACAGTTCGAATTTCAATTCAACTCAAATACAAATGTAGCCAGTTGTAGGAGCCAAATAATGTGGGTCAGTTGAGATTTTTGCCATCTCAATTTGGGAGATTATAAATGAGTTTTTGCCTCTCTGACCTGATTCTTTCTAATGCATTTCCCTTATTGGTAACTTTAAAATTCAACCTTTCCCTATGCTCTTTGTGTTCTTTTAGAGTCCCTGAGTATAGAACTCATATGCTATTTTAGTAATATTTAACAAATTTGTCTTAAGAGATTTACTGCCTCAGCTTGCCTGACATTAGAGTTAATCACTGAAAAGATAGATTTGTCTATTTGTTTCATAGAAGAGTTTATGTTCTGTTACAGCAATAGAAGCACTAGAGAAGGGAAGGCACAGCGAGCGAGTGACTGCACGGAAAAGTGATTTTTTCAAACAAGCAAATAAAAAGTATGGAAAAATAATGTTGGAAGAAAAAAATGGTCTCTTTCTTTTGTTTTCTTTTGATGAATTTAGGGATAAACAGGTAGGAAAAATCGAATAATCCAGTACTATATATGACTAATACTGTTTATTATTCAAAATGACCTACTGTGTCATTAACCTTCTGTACTTGCTCATACTTACTAAAATTTGTTTGCTCATTGCACATTCCTAAAAGCTGTCTCATTTTCCAAGTACATTCCTTTCTAACTGAGGCTTGGATTCTCAAATATTAAATTTCAGGGAAGGGGTGTTCTTTATTTCTTAACCTCCCTATTTAGCCATGCTTGATGAAAAAAAAAGAGCCCTCTTAAACTATTATGTGTTTTCCTATTTGTGTAACCAGAGGCCAACTGTGCACAATTTAGCTTTTTCTAATGATTTATAAACATTAATATCAACACATTTCTTTAGTGAACTATTTTACCTATCTATCCTCAGGGCTATTGAGAGGTGTAAAACTGTTTAATCTCTAATAAATGAATATACTTCACTGAGTTCTTTTGTGCTTTCACAGATATTTATTTTCTCACCTCTCTTTCAGGCTGCAGGTTTTCATTTCTTGCTACTGCTTTCTAACTACTTCTTTCTGCACCCACCTATTTGCTCCCATAAATGTAATCTGGAAACAAATACTTGCCTTTGTGGAATTGGGTGCAAATATCTCTTTGAAGCACTCTTCTAAGAGTGAACTACAATAACTTGCATGCATTATTTTATTACTAAGAGGAATTTTTTTTTTGATTCCCAAACATCAGTCATATCACAGATGGTCAAGGTTGCTGAATATCATACCTGTGAAAAATGGGATAGCATTCCTTTTTCATGGTATGAGGGAGGGGTTGTTTGGGTTTCCACTGTTTTTTTATTTTAAATATATTTCATTAGATGTCATTTCCTGCTTGAACTTTTCCTCATTCTCCTAGTTAATACTGATATTTTTATTTCCAATTCCCATAGGCCTAAATCTCTTAAATGACTAGATGACAGCCAGGCATTATTTTATGTCTAAAAATTATTCTGCTTGAATGTTGGAAGTTTTCCCTAGAATTATTTTATGCATCTGCCAGATTATACCATGACTAAGGCTAACTTAACACACATTAAGTATAGCTTAAATAGCCTAATTCATTTTTACTACTTAATTTAAAACTTTCAAACTCAAATTGTTTTTAAAATTCTGTGACCATTTTTGGAACACAATTGACAAAGAGAATCGCAGAAAAAAAGAAAATAATAGAATTAAAGAGATCTCAGAGAGCTCTGATATATAATATTTATATTATAATAAAATATATAAAATTTAAAAAAAATCGACCTTATGTCTTTCATCACTGTAAGATCTATTGTCTTGTATGTACAATGATATTTTCGTCCGTTTGTTCCCCCAGTGTTTTATTTTTTTCATTTTGTCTTCAAAGAAGCTTTAGGTTACAGAAAAGTCACATACAGAATATAGGGGATTCCCATATACTCAACATTCTCCCCCTTTTCCCCTTTCCTCTATTAATAACATTTTACATGTGGATGGTACATTTGTTAGAATTGATGTACAAATATTGAAACACTGCTACCAACCATGGTGAATGATTTACATTATGGTTTACATTTTGTTCCATACACTTTTATAAATTTTCATGAAATTTAACATGGCCTGTATCCATCATTGCAAGATCATGTAGAACACTTCCATCGTCCCAAAATGCCCCATGTTCCATCTATTCTATTCTGTCATCCCCCTCCCCTGACCCACAGCAACCATCAAGCTTGAAGTACAAGATTCATAGTTACTTGCAACAACATTTAAGGCTTGGCATACTGTCCTGTCCTCCCCTATTAGGCACTGCCTATGCTCTCAAATGACTCCCACCCCTCTATTTGAGAACATAGCAGGACTTCCCAGGCTGGGAGTCCAACACCTTCCCGCTCATTATGTAGGTCTATACCCACTGATACAACACACTATGACAAGAAGAACACTCACACACTCCTTAGAAGCCTGCCCCAGTTGCATCCTGTCCTGCATTCCCCCCACATCCAACACCCTAAACCAGTATCTCTCCCCTGCCATATTTGCCAAAAGAACATTCCCAACTTGGTAGTTTCAACCACATACCCACAAATCCCCAGTGTTCACCTGCTCCCTACCCCAACCCACC
>JAQZBX010100443.1:0-11366 GCA_029593785.1 Cabassous unicinctus | reverse complement strand
TAAGTATGAAAAAGAGTTCAATATTATTACCAATATTTCTACTTAATTCTTTTAAAATTAACTCACACAACCTATTCTTATTTCCAAGAGTTATAATTTCATTTTCTCCCATGTAATAGCTAAATGTGCATGGCCCTATGTTTCTGGAGCAAGTTTGTGCCTTGTTAATTGCTCTTTATTTCAGAAGCATCACCTGTGAACTATTGGCCACACTGAAAACTTAGCACACAACCATATGAAAGGTGAGCATAAGACTGGAACTGACTTCATGAGCTGGGTTTTACCAATCTACTAGTTCACTGGGAATTTCTGCTTCTTACTCAGAGATATTTAAATTCCTAATTTCCTAATCTCTAGAATGGTGGGAGGAGGCAGGTATTTCTAACAAAGGCCACACAGACCAACTAGATCTGAAGCCAGAATAGTAACATTAATATAATGAAGAATTGAAAAATAAAGACTTAGGGCAATATAAATGCTCTTGAGATGAAGCAGTAGTTCCTGTGTTACAAGAGAATCAAATAATTGAAATCTAATTAGTTTCCTACCATTTGCTTATCTCAAGGTTTAGAAAGCATTTCTTTATTTTCTTATGAAATGCACATGTCTTCCTGTCACATCTTTCCTTAAAATGTTTCATAGACATTTGGTCTAATATAAACACATTTCTCTCATCTTGATGAAGAAACCATAAAAAAAAATAGTAAGGAAATATTATGACTATCAGTGATGAAGACAATAGGGAGCTAGCTATCAACTGATCTTCATAAATTTTGAAGTCAACATAAGAAAATTAGTGTCCAATAAACAGAGAAGGAAGCCTTAGGTGATAGCAGAGATGGAAACAGTATGAGAGAAAGATGTTATTAGACTTGTTAAAAATCAGAAATGTATAGCCTATTGGAAAGGGAAAGAGCATGGAATGCTGACACCTGCTACATTGACTGAGTTTTGTTGGGGGAAGAATCAAGTACCTGACCTCATCCTCCTAACACCAGATCACCAAGAAGACAGCCATGTGCAGGTTAAAACTAACTGAAGTTCTCTCTTTATGGAAATAGATATTGAGTAAATTGTCAGGGGAATATAGGCAACTTTTGTGGACTGACATCTGAGAGGAAAGAGACTTGTAATGTGGCATTGATGGGACACCCCAAATCATGTCCTGCTCAACACCTACATATCAAGTAGAACTCACCCGCCAATTACCTCCACAGTACAAAGTTCCCCAGTATCTTTCAATCACCTCAATTAGAATTGTGAATGAACATCTCAATAGAACAGTATTGACTGAAATTGAGATTTTGAATTAAAAAAAAAAAACATAGAGAAAACCTTTTTAAAATGACCACAGTATACTGAAACAATTGATGGGAGAGTGTGACATTTTTATATCTCTAATTTATCTATTCAAAGAGATAAGGGATAATTTTGCATTGCATCATGCTATGAGAAAAATATATATTACAGACAACATAGAGTTAGAGTAGTAGGGGGTATTATATATGTGCATATACAAAATTTCTAACATTAAAAGTTCATTTTGTATCTTGGAAGAAATCTTGAAGATTATTCCCCATTATATATATGTATAATTAAAATATGCTGAAAAGATGGAAAAAATAAATGATCATCCTAATCCTGAGAGAAAAATTAAATTGTTGATTAAATATTATGAAAATCAAATCCAAAGAAAAAATTTTCAGGAATTGAAATTTTAATATTTGGATTAATGTAGTAACTACTTGCTGGTCACATTAATTAAATAGCACACTCAAAAATATTAAAAAATGAATGAAATACAATATCAAATAATATCAAGAAAATGAAAGAGAAGCAGAAAGCATTCAATTTTTTTCAGTTTCCCCTAATAATGAGAATAAAATTGATTCAAATATTCAAATGTCTGGGGGAAAATAACTTGGAGAGATATTCTACAGTTGAATATTAATTTAATTATGGATTACAGATTATGAAATATAAAGACATTCACACATACAGTGATTCAGAAAAGTAAAATCTAATCTTTGTAAGGTTGTTACTTGAACTTAAAATCAGTTAGCATTCAAAGAATTCAATTCTAAGACATAAGAAGGCTAACATATCCTTAAGCTGTAAGAAGACTGACTAACCCTTTAGGAATCAGAGAAATAAAGCCCAGTCTTCAGGGTATAACTTTTCTACCTTACTTTTGGAAAAAGTGAATCACATACTATTAGCAAGATTGCTGTTCTGCAGGCCAGTGCTTCACTCCATTCTCTACTAAGGAATCCTGTTTTTCATCATGCAGAAGCTCTAATAAAACAAGGTCAGCACACAGCTTCTCAAATGGAGTGGAGGAAAGACATAACATTTGCAAACTCTATTCTATGTTAAATGTCAGGGTTTTTACAGTACCCCTTTTGAACAACACCTCAAGGGTTCCAGCATTAGTAGAGCTTTAAGTGCTATATGCACATAGAAGCCTAAATTCCATAGTTGTATTTTAATTCTAATCACTTTATTATTAGATCAGGCACATGTACATGAGTGAATGCAAGAAGAGGAATTTAAAAAGAATACTCATACAATACAAAAGACTCAATATTTTCTTCCAGGTTAGAAGGATCTATTACCATGAAATTATGCAATAATCATGGGCATCAGTTTAGCTACTGATGTAATAGGCATGGTCTTATATAATGCCATACATTGTTTTTACTGCTAAAACATTATAATAATTTTCCAAAACATTTTGATAATATAGAAAGCCTTTTCAAGAAAAATACATGGGTTACACAAATATAGAATAGAGTATGAAAAACTATGCCACAGAGATACATGGCTGACTGCCACATATAAACAGCAAACTATAACTAGACAAGATAACACTGGATATTTTACAAGGAAAGATTCAAACCTAAACATGTTTATCAAATATAAATGACACTTCTTTCAAATTTTCTTTCTACATATTTTTTTTTAATCACAGATAACTCTAGGTGGGAACTCTAAATATCTGTTGAGCATTCTGCCTAGAGCAGTGTTAATCTCTCTGTTCTGGAGACTATAGATGAGGGGGCTTATAACTGGGGGAACCATAGTGTAGAACATGCCTGTGAGCAAATTGTTAAGAGATGTTTTATCTGCAATGAGACCTAACACAGCAATAATTCCAGAAATTGCAACTATAAGTAGAACTGCCACCTGTGGAGTGCAGGTGGATAAGGCTTTATTACAAGCTTCTATGGAATGCATGCTAAGCACCATTGAAATTGTATTACCGTATGACATAAGCAATAAGGCAGAACATAATAAGCACAGACCTACACTTATACCTAGGGTAATGAACTCAGAAAACTGTACAACTGAAGATGCAGTCCTCAAAATTTGAGGCATATCACAGTAATATTGATGGATCACATTAAAACCTGTGAAGGGAAGTCTGAATATGGTACCTGTGAGCATGGCAGAGTTGACCAACCCACTTGCCCAGGAGCCACAAGCTGCCTGTGTGCACATACATGGGGTGATGGTGAGCCCATAGTGCAGAGGGCAGCAAATGGCAACATAGCACACATAGTACATCACCCCAAGGAAGGCCAAGACTGTGGTTCCAAAGAGGATAGACAGGAAAATTTGAGCAGCACATGCTGTGATAGAAATTGATTACCTGACAGAGAATTCACAACAATGTTGGGAATAGTAACTGAAATGGAGCATAGATCTATCAGAGATAAATTGCCTATAAAGAAATACATTGGAGAGTGTAGTCATGGGTTGGTTATTATGACAATAATAGTTAGAAGATTCCCAGTCAATGCTCCCTGATAAATCACTAAGAATAGCAGAACTTGCACAACTTACATCTCCCAGGGGCTTGAGATATCCTTGAGGATGAACTGTGTGATGATGGTGAGGTTGCTCATATCAACTTACAGGCTTCAGTCTCCCTGGGAGTCAAAGTAGAAAATTACAAGATAATGCAATAACAAATTAAAGTAAATCCATAATATCACCAAATAATATGCATCAAAGAAAGGCTTCTAACCTGGAAATCAAGATAAAGGAAATCAACAAATGGCAGTCTTTAAAAATCAATCAATGCACATATTTCCATTTTCATCTTGGGCCTGTATACTTAAGCATTCACAGGATAAAATAATCTGGCAAATAAATGTATTTAATGTGAGATCAAGGTCCAGCAACTTTTCAATCATTCAGCCACATTTCCAATATTTATTTTAAAATATTTTAAGACTCTGTCAAGACATGCAGTTTTTTTCTCATTTTCTATAATATCAAATGATAAATAGGACATGTTCTCTAAGAAAGTTTCTATATCTGTCAATGGGTTTGAACACTGCATAGCAGGTAATGATTCTCTTCATGTACCAGTGAACTCGGATGATTTCTGATATCTCCCCATCTATGGCAGAAAGACTTAGAGAAAAATTTTCTGTAATAAAGTTAATGAATAGTTCCAAGGATCTTCTGAAAATGATTTTATTCCAAATGAGACCACATATAATTCTTCAACTTTCTTTAATTTTACTTACTTAGTAAGAAATGCAGATGAGTCCTTTCTTTCCTCCTCTATATCAATTTCTATAAGAATTATATTTGTTTAAGAATCGAACAATTCCATTTTCTTCATAGCAGTTTGAATCCAAAGTTGTTTTGCTGTCATTCTAGTTAACCTTCTCTCTGCACACACTATCAAAGACAAGTATTCCACCTGCCATTACTCTTCCACAAAGCATCCTGTCACAATCAGCCATGAATTCCTATATTTAATGAGGGCTAACATACTGCCCAGTTTTCTCACATACATGTTTTTCTAGATTGCAATAATCTCCTCATTCATAAATAATTGCACTAACTTTAACTTACTTAATTGTGCTTTCCTGAAGTATTTCAAAGCTTAATGATATCTCATTTCTTATTATTGTTTTAATGATAAAACTAGATATTACAAAGTGGGTTTTTGGCATTATTTAATTTTCATTTGTGGGAAATTTAGAATTAAAGACTAAATTTAAAAATATAGAATTTGTATTATTTTTACTACTTTAATTATATATAATCCCTTTGTCTCTTCAAAGATACTATACAATTTTAACAATTATTTTAATAAATAACAATACTGACATTAACTTGCTTATGTTGTTTATACTCAGATGAATTTCTACTGTATTGCAAAATATTTTGTCCAAATTAACTTCTATAATATCCTTCCTATTATATGTCTTTTCTTGTAATAGCCCCATTTTCCATTATATTAGGCACATAATTTTATTAACTACCAAAATTTTACTCAGTGGTTAAGCTGATAAAATTCACCAGTGGTGCATATTAATGAATTGACCCACACTTACAACTGTTGTGTTTGTTTTTTAATATTTGCTTTATTAGAATCATGCATTAACACTTGATCATTAAAGTATCCTTCCTGTCTTCCCTCTCTTCATATTGCATCTTTCTCTTCAGTCTAAATTCTCAAGTTTCACTAAATTAAATTTACCATGCATATTCTTCAAAATGTATTCTGATAGTTAAATGAATATATTTGGCCACAAGAGAGAGTTCAAGGATGTACCCTATTTTTCTATAACCTCTTGAATATTTAGAAAGCATTTACTTAACAATTTTTAAATGTGGACAATAACATACAGTGGGGGTTGCTAATTACCTGTCTATTGATAAAAAAGCAATAAACAGTATCATGTTAAAATGATCAGCACATAGCAATGCTGCATCATAAAATCAAGCAAATAATCAGAAATTGTTTATTATAAAAAGTACATTGGAAACCTTTACATTTATTGGACATTGTAATGACTATTTTTTATTTACATTAATAGATTTCCAAGAAATTTTATCATAACTTTTATTTGCCTACAAATTTCTTAGCTCTCATTTAGAATCTAGCTCTAGAAAGATCTCATTCTTTTTGCTTCCAACACTTCAACTTCAGGGAATTTTGGTATCAATATATTTCCAGTCTTTTCAATCAAATTGTGTATTCACAGGCAGATCTTCAGGTACCATTTTAAAACATGAATAACATTTAAGTCAGAAAAAATCCAGCCTAACTTGTAAGCAAAAATATGTTATATGGGGAAGTTATAATTAAGTATGCAAATGATCCTGAGACATATCAGTGCTTTTTCAGAGAATTATTCATTGGTAATATCAAAGAAATGAATCAAACATAATATGCAAATATACCTGAAAGTTGAGATATGTGATCTTCCTTAACATGAATATACCTTTTGAAAAGTTTAAATGATTAACAAAATTCATAATCCTGCCACTTCTTTCACCAATAAAATTCATGGAGTCTTTTCTGAGTTACACTTTTAATTATCATTCCTCTTCAGGATTCTTTATAAACATGTTTTTTTCTTTAGAATGGGCTCATGGGTCACATCTCTCAAAAGCCTTGGTTAACTGTCAAATTCAACCTCAAGAGCCCAGCTTTCCTGCAACTGCTGCTTGGTAAGGATCCTTCCCTTTACACTTGAGATTAATTAAATTTGTTGTGGCGCTTCTTTGAAAAAATTGTATTTTTTTGTGAAACTTAGCCAAAGAAATATTTAATAATATTTTCCAATCCACAGGAGATTCAGTACATTTTAAATTCTGTATCAGATTGTACAAGTAATTTATTTACATATAGAAAATCAACAAAATTTTGTTACCCATAATAAAATGCATTTTCTGAAGATTTTGGACTAAAATTAAGGCCTTTTAATTTGTATTCTGCAACCATTGAATGAACTTCATATTCTTTTGCATTTAAATCCATTGATATATTTAGGCATTTGAGAGGGTCCTTTACATATGCATGATTTTAGACAAAGTTTCATCGGGAAAATATTGGTTCATAGAGAGTTGCACATCATCCAAATATGATAAAATTCATTATATAATACCAATATAATTCAAATTTAATAATATTACCAACAATCCTATCAAAAAGTATTTAAGTTTTGGGAAACTTTAATTCTTATGTGGAGGTCACTAGTTCTCTAAAATAATCATGTGAAATTGAATTTTTTACATTAGTATATAACTTTTTAGGATTTTAGGATTTTTTCCCATTTTTTTTAAATTAGAAAAGTGTGTTTACAGAACAATTATCCATAAAATACAGGATCACTATATACTACCCTAATATTAATTAATGCCTTGCATTGGAATAGAATGTTACAATTGATGATAGCACATTTTTATAACTGTAGTATTAACTGTAGTCCATGATTTGATTTAGAGTTAACTGTTAAGTGTATTTTCACAGATTTTTTAAAATTTTTATTCTGTTACCATACATACAGTCTAACATTTCCTCTTTTAATCAAATTTAGATACATATTTGAGTGCTGGTAATTACTTTCATAGTGTTGTGCTACTGTCACCACCATCCACTACCAAAACATTTCCCATCATTTCAGATAAGTACCTTGTGCATTTTAAGCCTTAATGTCACCTTTTCTATCTCTACCTCATGGCTTAATACCCGTATACTAGATTCAGTCTCTATGAATTTGTTTAATCTAGCTGTTCAAATCAGTGAGATCATACAATATTTGTCCTTTTGTATTTGGATTATTTGGCTTATTTCATTCACTGTGATGTCTTCCACAATCATTCTTGTTGTCACGTGTATCAGGGGTTCATTTCTTCTTACAGATGAATAATATTCCATTGTATGTATATACCGTATTTTCTTTACTCATTCATCAATTGATGGACACTTGGGTTGCTTCAGTCTTTTGGAAATTATGAATAATGTTCTATGAACATGAGGTTGGAAATATCTGCTCCAGTCCCTGCTTTTGATTATTTTGGGTATATAAGTAGTAGTAGGATTGCCGGGTCTTATAGTAATTCCATGCTTAGCTTTCTGAGGAACTGCTTAATTGTGTTCCACAGCAGCTGCAACATTCTACATGCCCATCAGCAATAATTGAGTATTTATATTTCTCCAGCACTTGTTATTTTCTGGTTTGTTTTTATTTTTATTGGTAGATGTACTAATGGATCTGAAATGGTATGTCATTGTGGTTTTGATTTCTATTTACCTGATGGCTAATGATGTTGTGCATGTCTTCATGTGCTTTCTGGCTATTTGTATATTTTCTTTAAAGACATGTCTGCTCAAGGTTTTTGCCCATTTTTGATTGTTTTTTTTCTCTTTTTGTTAAGTTATAAGATATCTTTATTAATATTAATATTGATATTAATCTTTATCAGATATGTGGTTTTCAAATATTTTTTCTCATTTTGCAGTTTGTCATTTTATTTTCAGGATAAGTCATTTGAGGCAGAACGTTTTTTAAATTTTGACGAGGTCCCATTTATCTATTTTGTTGTTGTAGTTGTTGTTATTTGTGTTTTAGATATAAAGTCAAAGAAATCATTGCCTAACCAATGTCCTGGAGATGCTTTCTTACCTTTTCTTCTCAGAGGATTTTGATAGTTTTGGCTCTTATATTTAGGTTTTTGATGCATTTTGACTTACTATTCTTATAAAGTCTGAGGCAAGGATATTTCTTTTTTTCTGTAAATGGAGATGCCATTTTCCTGGCACTATTTTTTGAAGAAATATTTCTATATGAATTGAGTGGTCTTTGCCCCCTTGTCAAAAATCAATTCACCATAAAAGTGAAGTTGGATTCCATTGCATTCTCAAACTACCCTACTGTTTGCACCATGTATTGTACATTTGTTATAGTTCATGAGAGAACAGTCTCATATTTGCAGTTGACCAAAGTTCATCATCCACCATGGGGTTCTCTTTGTTATGCAGTCCCATGCTTTGAATAATCCATCCAAAGTAGACACTCAGTGGCTCTGTTTCATCACAGAGTTGTGCTGTCATTTATAAAACACTCATCTCTCAAAAAACAAAAATCTCATACTATGTATACTCCCAAATTGTTAACCCTTGGCATTGATATAGTACCTTCTATGCCATTAATGAAAGTATATTAAAATATTATTGCTAACTATAGCCCATAAGTTATATTAGCTGCATTTTCCAATATATCACCATATTCCTAACGCCTTGTAATACAGACAAACATTTATTCAACTTCATAAAAGATTATTTTTGTATATGTACTATTAACTACAACTTTTATCTACCTCTGAGTTCACTACGTTATAAGGACATAGTTTATCTCTAACTTTCTTTCAACTGACATTTATAGCCCTAGCCTACCCTTTCAGCCACAATCATACTTTTAAATCAGCAATAATAGTTATACTCACTATAATGTCCTACCATCTTTCTTTAAAGTCAATCTTATTAAATATTGTACATTTATTAAACATCAGCTCCACCTTCACAACACTTATTCTATCTCCTAGTAACCTATACTCTAGATTTTAACTCCATAAGTTTACTAATTGTTTTTATTTCATATCAGTGGTACCATACAATATTTCTCCTTTGGTGTCTGGTTTATTTCACTCAACATAATATCTCCAAGGTTCATTTCTGCTGTCATAGACTTAATCAATTCATTTATTCTTAAAACTCAATAATATTCCATTGTATGTATATACCACATTTTTAATCCATTCAACAGTTTATGGACACTTGGATTGTTTCCATCTTTCAGCTACTATGAATATGAACATTTTGGCACAAATATGAGTTTGCATCCTTGCTTTTAGTTTATCTGAATATATTCCTAGTAGCAGGATTGTCGGATCACAAACCAGGTCTATAGACAGCCTCCTGAGAAACTGCCAAACTATCTTCCACAAAGTCTACACCATTCTACATTCCAACCAACAGTGAAGGAATGTTCCTCTTTCTCCAAATCTTCTCCAGGACCTGTAGATTTCTGATTTTTAAAATAATGGCCATTTAACAAGGTGTGAAATATCTCATTGTAATTTTGATTCACATTTCCCTAATAGCTATGATGTTAAACATTTTTTCATGTGCTTTTTGTTCATTTATATTTCCTCTTTGGAAATATGTCTCTTCAGGTCTTTAGACAGTTTTTAATTTGGGTCACTTGTTTTTCTTATTATTGAGTTGTATGATCTCTTTACATAATATGGATAACAAACCCTTGTCAAATATGTGGTTTCCAAATATTTGATCCCATTGAGTAGTCTGCATTTTTACCTTCTTGAGAAAGTCTTTTGAAGCTCAAAAGTGTTTAATTTAGAGGAGGTTCCAATTATCTCTTTCATTTTTTCAGTGATCATGTTTTGTATGTATAGTTTACCTGATGGTAGAAGAAATAAACTTCAGCAAACCTATCACAAGTAAGGAGATTGAAATAGTCATCAAAACCTATCCAAGGTGAAAAGCCCAGGACCAGTTGGCTTCACAAGTGAATTCTGCCCACCATTCAAAGAAGATCTGTTACTACTCTTGCTCAAAATCTTCCAAAATATAGAACAGGCAGAAACATTGCTGAACTCGTTCTATTCAGCCAAAGTCAGCTTAATACAAAAGCCTGATAAAGATAACATGAAAAAAAGAAAATTATAGAGCATTTTCTCTAATGAATATGGATGCAGAAAATCCTCAACAAAATACTTGCTAATCTAATCGAAAAGCACATTAAAAGAATTATATATCATGATCAAGTGGCTTTTATCGGAGGTATGCAAGAAAATCAATCATTGTTTTACATCACATTACTAAATTGAGGAATAAAAATGACATGATTATCTTGATTGCTGTGGAGAAAGCCTGTGACAAAATCCAACATCCTTTTTTTGATAAAAACACCCCAAATGTTAGGAATAGAAGGGTATTTTCTCAACATGATATAGTGCATATATGAAAAATCCACACCTAACATTGTACCTAATAGAGAAAGACAGAAAGTCTTTCTGCTATTGGGAACAAAACAAGGATGCCCATTCTCACCATTCTTATTCAATATGGTGCTATGAAATTCTACGTGGAGCAATTAGGCAAGAAAGAGAAATGAAAGGGATCCAAATAGGAAAGGAAGAAGTAAAACTTTCACTATTGGATGACGATATGGTCCTATATCTAGAAAATCATGAAAAATCCACAACAAAGTTACTAGAATTAATGGACAAGTTCAGCAAATTGTCATTATACAAGGTTAATATGCAAAAATCAGTTTCACTTCTATATACTTCCAATAAGAAATCTGAGAAGGGAGCCAGGAAAAAATCCCATTTAAATAGAGTCTGAAATAATATAATATTTAGGAATAAACTTAAGGATATAAAAGATTTGTATTCAGAAAACTATGCAGCATTGCTTTAATAAACCAAAGAAGACCAAAATAAATGGAAGGAGATTCCATGAACATGGATTGGACGACTAAATATCATAAAAATGTCAATTCTACCCAAATTTACCTACAGATTCTGCA
>JAQZBX010100442.1:0-11378 GCA_029593785.1 Cabassous unicinctus | reverse complement strand
CCCCTTGCTGTGAGGTCTTGCTGCATCAGCCCACCGCGCCGCGGGGGCCGGCCTGCCCTCACAAGGAGGCCCCAGGAAGTGAACCCGGGGCCTCCCATATGGTAAACAGGAGCCCTATCGATTGAGCCACATCCGCTTCCCAATACATGTCTCTTATGCTCTCATTTGTAACACAACACTTCATGGAAAAATGAACTAAATGACCAAAAAGAAAAAGAAGAAATGCAGGGCTGTTCCACCATACTTCCCACACTATGGCCTTTGGCCTCTGCCTAAAGAATAGCCTTCCTCCTTATTCTAATATACACTGGTCTCACTCCTCCTCAAACTCCTATTGTACATGTAGCCTTTATCATGCAAATTAGCACTTCGTCATTTTATAGCAATTTCATTTGAACTGGTTTTATTCTCCTCAACCAGATTTTAAGCTATGTTGGAGGCAAAGATTATGCATTACCTATTTCTACAGCCTGGTTGTTTCTATCAGAAGAGCTGAGCCCACTGTTGAGACTCATTCATACCTGTTGCTTCATCAGTAAGTAGTCTGTAGTTTTTACTCATAAGCTATTTCTTTTGACAGTCCTTTGAGTTATTCTCAGGAAAAATCATGTTCTATTTTGTGCCATTTGTTCCCTGTGATGGTCCCATAGACTGAGGTGGATTTAGTTAGCTGAAATCAACACACAAAGGCAGAACAGAGGAATAAATGATGAAAGTCATTATCATTTTAAAAATCAGAGATGAACTGGATAGGACAGGTGGAGTTTGCATTGAATTGACAAACAGTTTCACTCAGGTATCAGGTGGGCAGGAAGACCAGAGTGCAAATTACCAGAACATGGTGCCTGCTGCTGGATTCCAGACAAATGGAAAGGGTTAGATGGGCTGTTGTTACTTAGTTAGATGGGCTGTAAGTTACTTGGATCAAAGCCTTGTTGACAGAGAATTATAAGGTTAGAGTCCAGCACATGGCGCCTGCTACTTAACATATGTTGGGTAAATTTGTTATTGTTAGACACTACATTTATGGATCTGTATTGCAGGCACAAAATTATGGTAGATTTATACATGTCCATTTAGTGGCCAAGGAGAATCCTAATGTCCTAAAATGAGAAAGGCTGTAAATTAAATCCTGAAAAATAACAAGAAGAGAGAACAATGGGTGGAGAGTTGGAACCAGTGCCTCAGAACTCATCATAATGCTGGGATGACCTGTGCTATTAGCATATTTTAGGAATGTTTACAGGGAGCAATTAAAGGTGACAGAAATAATTAAAAGAAAAGGCAAAGAGGTGGAGTGGTCAAATCACAATCTAGTATGATTATGTTAACACTCAAACAATATGAACTCAGCGCTGTCCAGACCAGTTTGGTGAAAAATTTGCACCTTCATTATGTCACCTCTTCTCTAAATCCATTATTTTAAATTAAAAAATAGTTATTATTATATCACCTTTAAACTATATAACATTTTAAAAGATTAAAATTTTGCCTCAAACTCACATAAAGCTATTTTAAATTAAAGATATATTTCCACATGTATATTTTTGCTATAATTTAAAAATACATATAATTTAATTTGTTTCAACTTAATATTACATTATAAGCACAATGTCATGTGTCTACAGTCTTCATGTCTTTTTTTTTTTTTTCTTTGAGGTACCGGGTCCGGGGATTGAACCCGGGAACTCGTATGTAGTAAGCCGGCGCTCAATCACTGAGCCACATTGGCTCCCTTCGTGTCTTTTTTTAATGGCTCCAGAATTTTCCCTGAAGTTGCTGTACTTGGTTACTCCTCAATTGTTGGACATTTCATATTTCCAGTTTTTTCCCCTTCTATGACTCCTTAGCACAAAATATCTTTATGTACATAGTTTTTTATTTTGCTTTTGAATTATTGACTTGGGAACAAATCCCCAAGATTAGGTTTAGTGATTAATGGCATAGCATTTTGATGGCTTGTAGTTTGTCTGTCTAATTCGCAGTACCTTCTTATTGGCTACCACAAGTAATACAAACTCCTCCAAGAAAATATGATCCTCGGGACTGAGCTTCCAATACTCACTATTCACCAACATGTGCCCAGTACTTGAGAGGGGCAGTCTCCATACTGACCCCAGCTCATACTGTGTTTGCTATCCTGAAACTCATTCCCACATCTCTACCTTTGATCTAGCTGTTCCAACTCATACTTCCCAACCAATGTCCTTCTCTGGGTCTCTGTTCAAAGAAGAGCCTTCCTCTTTACTCTAACACACACTGGTCTCTCTCTTTTCCAAACTTCTCTTGTACACATAGCTTGTATCATGCAAAGTAGCACTTTATTGTCTTCTAATAATTTCATGTGAACTAGTTTTATTCTCCTCAACCGGATTTTAAGCTACTTAGAGGGCAAAGACTAAGGATTATGTATTCCTATAGCCCAATTGTTTCTATCGGAAGTGCTGGGTCCACTTTTGAAACTCAGTAAATACTACTACTTCCTTATCAGAATGTGGACAAGAGACAAGAGCTTCAATTGTATTAAGCTCAGCAAAATGACTGATCCGTGTTCTCTGCATTTGGAAATCAAATCAGAGTCCAATTTGATCATTGAGGAACACAGGAACTCATTTAAGTCACAAGTTTGCTGGCCTTTTCCATCACTTTCAATAGGAGAAGGAAGTGCTATTGGTTCGATGAGCCTGGGGTGGGGACAAGGCTTTGTCGGAAAGATTTATGATGGAGCCTAAAATAAAATGATGATAGAGTCCTGGGATAGCTTCTTCCTACCTCATACACAAGGTTCACAAGCAATTCTAATGTGTTCAGTCCCCCTTAGTGCTTGTACCTCTGCCTTGAGAGAAGGCAGTATCTGCTTCTGGTGTAATTTTAGCAGCATCAGTCAAAATCAACCTTCCCATTGAACTATCATGGTGTCTGGAATCATAATATTAGAGATTTTCTGCTCTGAAGCTCCAGGATTTTCAGTTTTCCTGAAACTCGGACTTAGATCTAAGTGCATGGAAAGAGTAATTCCTTCAACCATGGCAGATGTGGGTGTGGAGGCTTTAATAGTCAATCCAGAGAATAACGGGACAAAGCATATTTGGAGAGAAGAAGGAGAAGGAAACAAAGAGGTGCTCAGAGCCAACCGAAGACTAACCAAGTCACTCTCACAATTTTGTCCAGGGATGGCTCCAATTCCAAACACTGTTGGAATTATTATGTTTTTAAAGTTGGTGTTTGGGGCAATAAGAAGGGTAAGTTAGGCTGTTAGAGTTTCTGATCTATGGAAACTCACATTCTTAAGACAGACATTTTGTGGAAAGACATTCCTATCTCCTCTTTGCTAATTGTGGATTTTTAAAAAATTCATTATCTTTTTCCGACTCTATTTAAAAGTATACAGTCCATTATGCATGATTGTTCTGTAAAATTACAACTTCTCTAATAAAGAAAAAAAAGAAGTATATACTCTGTGCAGTAGGAACCATGCATTCTTATTAATATCTTATTAACAAAAGAAAAAAAGGAGAATAAAAAAAAAAAAAAGAAAAAAAATCTCGTTAACACTGGCCCACCACAGGCCCTCAATAAATATATCAGCAATATATGTGAACCATTGTGTTTTTCAACCTATGACACTTCTGAGGAAAATAAGTGCCAGAGCTTGACTACCCACTGTGTAAAGTAACACTTCTTTAGATTTGTCACCAAAAAAAAAAATATTTCAAGTTTAAAAGAATAGATAGTGGTTTTCAATCTCTCTCCTTCCATTATTTTTAGAATCAGTGAAACTGTTTTATGAAATGAAATTTTACTTGGAACTTTACTATATAAAACATATATAACCAAGATGCTTTATAGTGGGGCAGGCCTCTTCCTCTTTCCCCCAAAAAGGAACTTGGAAGATTTTGCCTTGGAATCTCAGTACCACTGGGATTGTGAATTCCCCTGGACTGTCCAACTCTATCACTGTCTTAAGATAACTCTTTCATGAAACACCCCGGAGTTTTCTAGAGAAACAGAATTCACATTCTCCTTCTTTCATCCATTTTAGAGCTTTCCACCCACCACTGTTAGGAAATGCTTCTTTCTATTCGACCCCCAATTTTTCATGCTTTGTCTCTATTTGGGAGAATGGGTTATATAACTCCAAAGTGACTTGTAAATCAATAGTCTCTTAAGAATCTGGCCATGGTCTTTTCAGTTTAGAGTCAAACTCTAGGTCAAGAACAGTGAAGAATTGCAAAGTTCATAGTTGTTTTTATCTGATCATTTATTTGTCTTGACATGACTGGGTTCTAAGAATGGGTAGAAATTGAACTTAAAAAACAAAATCAAAATATTCCCACCTGATTATTTTTTTGTTTTCCTTAAGGGAAAAGTTGTAAACAGGGAAAAATCTATGACTCTAATGGAGTGTATGAATGGTTGGCTCACCCTCTTTGAGCTGTGCATTACTTGTGCTTTTCTTTCATCTTGGGTTCCTGCAGTTTATACTGGGATACAAGGGGAAGAAATGAGCAGGTGACATGTATTAACCAATTTCCACAGTATGGGGAGAGGGAAGAAGCAGTGGTGGAAGCTATCAGGAAGTTGCTGTTTGTTGTTGATTCTGAATTTCACTTCTTTATCCAATAAATGAGGATTTTGGAAGCAAATAGACCTGAGCTCAAATTCCATCTTCCTTGCTTACTGGCTTGCCTTTGGCAAACTTTTTATAGGCTTTTGTTTCCTCATCTGTATCATGAAGGGAAAAATAATATCTCTTTCGTAGGATTTCTGTGAAGATTAAATGAGATTGCATATAAAAAGTGCTTAGCATGTGGTAGATACACAGTAAAAGGTTCTTTCTCCTCTGTGGTGGATTGAACATGTTTGGACATGTTCTTGGTCTTGGTCTGCATTCTGGTGGGTGTGAACCCAAGGGAAATAAAATCTCTTCAAGATGTTCCTTCAGTTAAATTGTGACTCAACTGAATCAGTGAAGGTCAGATGGAGAGAAAAGCCAGGAGAGGCTGCCATGTGCGTTGTTTGTGACAGAAAAGCCAAGGACCAAGGATCTCTGGCAGTCAGCCCCAGAATGCCACAGTCTTTGGGAAGAAAGCCTTGATTTTGAACTCCTCCTAGTCTCAAAACCACAAGCCAATAAATTCCCATTGTTTATGTAAACCCATTGTATGGTATTTGTTTAGGTTGAAACACCAGCCTTCCCTCCTTTCCTATGAATAACAAAGAGGAATGGACCTTTCACAGCTTTCCTCTGGTACTCTGTCTCTAACCCTGGTGGGGGACAGTGTCACCATTCCAGAGCCATCCATTCACAGGGTATAGGGTAGCCATGCAAGGCCTCTACCCATTGAGGGACAGGATACAGCCCTTTCAGAGCTTCACTTTTAGACCTTTAGATTAGAATACTTTTACTCGCCTCCCACCTATGCTCATGAGACCTTGAAACACTTTTACCTCCCTCTTTCCACCCCACCCCCACTATCTAGGTTTTGTGAAATAATTTCATATTATTAGAATTTCCCTTATAATAGTGTCTCTTCTGGTATAAAAGTTCTTATTTATACATTCCCAAAGATCTAGTTTTATCCATTAAGATTTAATTATATATTGCAAGGTTCATTTCTCCCCACAGTTTTCGCTCCTCTTCATCTCTGTCCTTCTCCCCCACATCTTGAAGTCTTTCTGCTTAGTTTGGATATTGTTTAGCTGTTTTTTCCTCATATTTGGGATCTGGGAGTGGTATACACTCAAATTCTAGTGGATCATTGACTATATTTTTAAAAAAATCTTGATAGGCAAATGGCATCTTGGGCGCTCAGAGGATTCCTGGGTGGCAGTTCCTTTCTCAGCAGAATGTAGATTCTCTCTCACTGTCTTCTAGCTCATGGAGCATACTAATCAATAGGGATCTTGGCAAAATGCAGATTCTAATTCATTATGACTAGGGTAGGGCCTGAAATTCTGAATTTCTAAGTCACTCTCAGTTGATGCAGCTGTTGCCAGTCCTTGTGTAGCAAGTTCCAATTTACCATGTAGCAGATGAGAAGGCTGAGTGGGTTTTCCCCACATTGTGGGTACCTTTTGTTTTTCCAGGAAGTTTGCAAATTTCTCTTTTTATCATTATACTTCAAGAACTTTACTAGGGTGTGCTTGCATATGTGTTTTTTCTCATCAGTATAAATTAGGATCTGGTGAACCCTTTAAATCATAGACTTGTGTATTTCTTCAACTTATGGACATTTCCTTGAATAATTATTTTTTTAAAAATTTCTCTATCTGTTTATGGAAGATAATACCAGTGCTTCATGATATATTGTCCTGTTTATATATTGTTGGATTCGATTAGTTAATATTTTGTTGAAGACTTTTGTACGTGTGTTCTTGAGGGAGATACTGTTCTGTAGTTACCTTTTCTCACATTAATCATTTTCTGGTTTTGGCATCAGGATGATTCATAAATAATATCAAACTGCCAGCTTCACTCTCTGAATCCCCAAAAGATATTAATTACAATGTTAAAAAAAAAATCTTAAATTAGTAACAATGCTAAGTACAAAATCACATCACAATGAATCAGTTATGGAAATACAGTTTGTCTTGGGACAAAGTCCCCTCTGACTGTAGACCTGTGAAACTTACAAAACAATTTATCTGCTTCCAATATACAAAGGGGTGGACATAGGATAAACATTTGCATTACCATAAGGAGAATTTAGGAGGGAAACATGTGGGGAGGGAAACATGAGTCAATTGTCTCCAACAGTTCTGAAAACCTGTGGGGCATACTCCATTAGATTTCAAACTCTGGGAGTCATTCTTAAGATGATGGTTTCTTCTCATCCTTGGGGCCTCATGGGGGCCCACCCTTTCCACAGGCTTGCCCAGTGGCCATTTTCTTGGTTCTACCCTCATCAAACATTTGGTGGTGACCAAGCTCAAGATCTCACCCTTCAAAAACTTTGGGGGTTTTGGCCACACTTTACCCAATATCTGTGGTAGAGTATTAACCCCCTTAGTACAGTGAGGTGGTAGCAACATTCTCCCTAATCTTTCGCATATGGGTCCAATCTCCTCAGAAGAGTGAGGTGGTAACCTGGCCTTCCCTACTCTATGGGGAACAAGCTCACCCCTCTCAGACTACTGGGGTGTTGACCTCCCTCTGCCCAACCCTTGGGGAATGTGCTCCATCCTCTCTGTAGCCTGGGTAACAAAACTCTCCTTGAACAGTGGGCTGGAACATCCACCCTCTTCAAATGCCTGAGCAAACTCACCCTCTCTATACACATGGATGAGGTTTCTCTCTTGGCCCAAGGAGATGTCTTAATTCCAGACCTCAGCTTCCATGGTTTTCCCCTTAAAGCCATTTTCCCTTCTATCTCTCCCCTCCATGTCTCTTTTAGCCCAGGCTGACAATAGTTTTGTTCATACAGATCTTGCAAAAAGCTTGTTGGTGTAGCATGTGGCAAGCAGGGGTCCAAGCCATCAGACAATAAGAATTTCCCCAAGTCTGTCCTAGATAATGGCATTTTCAATTCTGGCTTAAAAGTTCCAAGTTCAGTTAATTCCTCAAATGAGACACTGTCGTCTGGGGGCTTGACTTCCAGAGGCTTGGAATTTCTGGAATCAGTTTCTGATTTTTTTGTGCCCAGCAATTCAGTTATCAGCTTATCTCTTTTCTCTAATATTTTGCTATCAGCTGCCAGGAGAAGCCAGGCTGCATTTTCTACATTTAGTTTGGAAATCTCCTTGGCTAAATGTCCAAGCTCGTAGTTTTCAAATTCTGTCTTCCATAAAGCATCAGGAGTCAATCTTGCCAAGTTCTCAGCAACTTTAAAACATGGATCACCTTTCTTCCAGTAACAGTTTCATCACTTCCTTCCAAGGCCTTATCAAAGGCCTCTTTAGCATCCATATTCCTACCAACAGTCTCTTCAGAGCAATCTAGGCCTTTTCTATCAAGTATCTCACAAGTCCTCCCCAAAATACTCCTTACTCATTTATAAATCCGTTGCAGCATTTTTGCATCTTACTGTACCCCACTCCTGTTACCAAATTCTGTATTAGTCAGCCAAAGGGGTGCTGATGCAAAGAACCAGAAATCGGTTGGCTTTTATAAACGGCATTTATTTGGGGTTAAAGCTTACAGTTGGGAAGCAGGTGTGGCTCAATCGATAGAGCTCCCGTTTACCATATGGGAGGCCCCGGGTTCACTTCCCGGGGCCTCCTTGTGAGGGCAGGCCGGCCTGCGCGGCGTGGTGGGCTGATGCAGCAAGACCTCACAGCAAGGGGGAGATAAGCAGACACAGAAAAGGCACACAGCAAATGGACACAGCAAACACAAGCAGCAAGGGGGGGGGAAATAAATAAATAAATAAAAATCGTTAAAAAAAAAAAAGCTTACAGTTACAAGGTCTTAAAGAGTCTAACTCAAGGCTGCTTTCTCACCAAAGTCAGTTACTACATGTTGAAGCAAGATGACGAGCGATCTCTGCCTGGTGTCTCCTTCCTTCTTCCTCTGAAGACTCCGTTTTCTTTGTCTGCACACTATCAGGTGAATGGCTCAGCTCTCTCTGGGGCCCCAGAATCAAACACAACAAAGCTCTCTCCTCTTCTGAGTCTATGGAGCTCTCTCTCTTCCTGTGTCTTCTTGAGTGAGTGTCCATTTATATCAGCCAACCAAGGGGGCAGGGACTCAACCCTGAGTCATGCCCTACTAATGTGGTCAAATCAAAGTTCTAATTGTTTATCAAGCAAAATTAAAACCTTTGAATTTAATGCAATCAAAGGGTATCACACCCAAAGGAACAGACCAGTTTACAAACATATTTTTTTTCTTTTTTGGGAATTCATAAATAATATCAAACTGCCACAGGATGATAAAAGCTTCATAAAATGAGTTGAGAAGTGTTCCCACCTGTATTAGTCAGCCAAAAGGTATGCTGAAGCAAAGTACCAGAAATATGTTGCTTTTATAAAGGGAATTTATTTGGGGTAAAAGCTTACGTTACAAGGCCCTAAAGAGTTCAAATCAAGTTTAGTTCCTCACCAAAGTCTGTTGCCACATGTTGAAGCAAGATGACAGGTGATGTCTGTGTAGGTTCAGCCTCTGTGTATCTTCTCTGTGTTCTTCTTGAATGAGTGTACACATATATATAGCTCACAAAGGGGATAGGGACCCAAATTGAGTCATCCTAATGAAGTGGTTGAATCAAAGCCCTAATCTTAACATAATTTAATTAAAGGCGTCTCATCTGAATCTAATGCAATCAAAGGGCATCACGCCCAGAGGAACAGACCAGTTTATAAACGTAATCTATATCTCTTTTTGGAATTCATAAATAATATCAAACTGCCACACCACATCTTCTATTTTCTTTAAGAGTGTGTGCAGAATTAATATTATTTCTTCCTTAAACTTTTGGTAGAACTCACCAGTAATGCTACCAGAGCCTGGAGTTTTCTTTGTGATAAGTTTTAAATCACAAATTCAATTTCTACAATGGATACAGAGCCTCTTGTTCTATCAAGAAGAATAGAAATAGATATAGATGATATAGATATCTGTTCATCTTGTGTGAGCTTTGGTAGCTTGTGACTTTTAAGGAATTTGTCCATTTCATTTAAGTTATCAAATTTATTGCTATAAATTTGTTCATAATATTCCTTTATTATCCTTTTAACATCTATAGCTATCTAGTGAAGCACCACTTTTATTTCAGATATTGGTGTGTCTTTTCTTTTCTTTTCCTGATCAGTTTGGTTAGAGGCTTATCAAATTTTTTTTAAGATACTTAGATTACATAAATGTTACACAAAAAATATGGGGATTCCCATATGCCCCACTCCCCATACCTCTCACACCCTCCCATATAAACCTCCTTCATTGGTGTGGCACATTCATTGCAATTGATAAACACATCCTGGGGCTTTGCCACTGAGCATGGACAATAGTTCACATTGTAGTCTACACTCTCTCCCACACAGTTCTGCATGTTAGGTGACGATACAAAATGGCCTATATCTGTCATTGCAATGTCATTCAGGACGATTCCCAAGTCCTGAAAAAGCCCCTATATTACAACTGTTTTTTTCTCTCCCTGCCCCCGGAGCCTCCAGTGGTCACTACCCCTACATCAATGTTGTAATTTCTTCCAGTGCTAGAATCACAATATGTCTATAGCAGAATACCAGTAAGTCCACTCTAGTCCATAGTTCAGAGGCTTATCAATTTTACTCATCTTTTCAAAGAATCGACTTTTTGTTTAACTGATTTTTCTCTATTGACTTCTGCTCTAATTTTTTTCTTGTGATTTCTTATTTGATCCATTGGTTATTTAAAGGTATATTTAAAAATTTCCAAACATTTTGAGAATTTCCAGATATATTTTTTTATTGAATTTTCTAGTTTAATGCTATTGTAATCAGTTAATATACTTTGTAGGAGTTCAATCCATTTCAATTTATTGAGACTTGTTTTATGGCCCACTAAATGGTATATCTTGGTGAATACTCTGTATGCACTTGATAAGAATATGCTGGTGTTCGGTGGTATGTTCCAGAAATGTAAACTTGTTTAATAGTATTGCTCATATTTTCTTTACACTGATTTTTTAAAATCAACTTGTTTTATCAATTACTGAGAGAATAGGATTGATGTAGCCAATCAAAATTGTGGATTTGTCTATCTGTCCTTTCACTTCTATCACCTTTTGCTTCATATATTTTGAAGCTCTGTTGTTAGGTGCATACACATTTGGGATTTTTCATGTCCTCTTGATGAATTGACCCTTTTATATTATGAGATGCCATTCTTTATCCCTGTTAATTTTCCTTTTACTGAAAAGTACTTCATCTGATATTAGCCACTCCCTCTTTCTGCATGGTATGTATTTTTCTAATCTTTGATTTTTAACCTGCTTATGTCTTTGCATGTAAAGTGAGTTTCTAATAGACTTCATAAGGTTGGATCTTGTTTATTTTTCCACTCTGACAATCACTGTCTTTTAAAGCTTTCACACAATGTGTAATTTTTGATGTGGTTAGGTTTAAATCTTGTTCGTTTTCTATTTGCTCCATCTGTTGCTATTTTCTTTCTTTTTTTCCCGTAGTCTTTTGTCAAGAGCAGTAGTTCTCAGAATGTGGTCCACTGTCCTATGGAGATACCTGTGAGTTTTAGGAGGCTCGTGAGGCCAAAACCATTTTCTTCTTCATCATCATCATCATTATATTTTACTTGCCTTTTCACTGTATTGACATTTGCACTGGTGGTGCAAAAGCAATGCTGGGTAAAACTGGTGCTTTTGCACAAATCAGTACAGTGGTACCAAACTCTACTAGTAGTCATTATATTCTTCATTGCCATGCACTTGTAGTTAAAAAAA